>CM073768.1:22544010-22684434 GCA_037158775.1 Hetaerina titia
TGGATAATCGTGGGGTCGGAGATTGACTTCATCCGAATGGATGTGGATCCATTTAAAGTAGTAGACGTTTCATTTTGTCGGAATCAAGAGGGCGTAGACGCGGGGAAATCAATCAAAGTTTTTGTGTAGTTTCGTGCCTGAGCACGGAGGGTTTGATGTATGCCGATGGTTAAGGAGAAGGAATCGCCAGTGTGATCGATGAATCCATTTTCCCCTGCCTCGCACTGATCTCGTGCTCAAGGATTAACTTACCTTGGAAATATTCTGTTTCCCGAGGAATATTTAATACTGATGGAGTTACAATGTTGTGCAGTGCATATACTTGTATGCCTCTTAAATTAGATTTTTCAATGTCATTCCGGACCCAGATAGGCAGGAACTTTTAAGTGCAGTACAGTCGTGGGATGGGGCATTAAATTTTTAAGTTTTTAAGTTAAGTCGTTAAGTGTTTCTATTCACCCTTCTTCCTTTCCTTTATCTATTTGTAGTCCCAATTACCCGCCTGTACTAAATGGTTCAATTGGCCTTGAAAGTAGTGCGCCAAGCTTAGGTAGTTTAATATTAGTTACGTCTATTTTCATCTGATTCAGTTTGAGTAATTCTCTTATCAGGTAACGTTTTCAATTTTGAGTAGTTCGTCTGGTTTCATTGGAGATTTGAACGTTATGGTATGTCTTTTTACTCAAGGGAAAGTCCTGACGTTTTGCTTAGCATACTTATTCGAGGAAATTTGAGAAAAAAATGAGAGACGGACTAAAATTCCATGTGTTGCCTTTGGGCCCTGAATTTGAGTTTCGGTGATGATTAGTGCAACTCTAAGGCTAATCTCATTGGGTTATGCAATGATGAAACCATGGTTATGCAGAAGTGCAGCATCTTCAGGTGCTGCACGTCAATGCACGGCGGCGAAACCATGGTCACTTATAAGCTGTAAATGTGGAATTGCAGTTTCTTTCTCCTCTGTGTGAACTTGAAGCCACAAAGGGGGCACTTATGGTCAATCCAGGTTACTATTATTCGATCTGCGTATGTATTTCAATACTCATCATATTTATCTAAGAAGGTAGGGTGTTCGAAATCGTGGGTTACATAGGATCTAAGTATGCAGCCATATTATGGTGATTCCATCAGTGTGGACCACTTATTCCAAATTTCACGTAACTGGGAAGAGGAGGAGGTATGTATCGAAAGTTTCCACTGTTCTTGCGCAGGAAAATCTCCACTGGCTTCGGTCTCCGTGACGACCCAACCATCACCCCCTGTTTTCGCTGCAGCCCCCGACTTCTCCATTCGTACCCTTCCTCCAGAGAATCTATTTTCTGTGTCCGCCGACAGGACGCTTTAATGGCGCTTCAATCGCCCCTAAACCCCATCCGACGCCTTCATTCCTCTATCCCGCCTCTTCGCCCCATGTGGAATGTAATCAATCAAGCCGTGCGTTTTTCTCCCGCCCTTTCCCACTGCTCCCAGTTCGACACATTCTTCCCCCTCCCCTCCTTTTCCCGCATTTATCCCATCTTCCCACTCCCGTCCCTCCCGCCACAGTTCTCATATCCATCTTCCATTCCAGTCTTTCACTGGCCATCTATTCCAGCTTGTATCGTCCGAATTCCGCAATTTCCCGTCCTCTGCGTTTCGCATATTTTTCTCCATAAATCGTTCCCCTGGTTCCCGGGGAAAAATGGAGAAGACCGGAATTTATTTCGCCGAGACACTGCACCGTTCAAGTATTTTTTTTTACTAGTTCTTGACCCAAATAACAAGCGATAGTTGAATTATTTGACCTATTATGGTCCACAAAGTTTCATCGTTTCCAGTCAGTTGTGGCTTTGAAGAATGCGTTTCCATGCGACGTTAGTTCGATCATCACTCACCCATAAACTGAATGAGATCACGAAATCGTGGATGTGCGTACAAGTTCAATGCAAAATTTTAAACATTTAAAGTTCTAATTGCACTTTGGTATAGTGGAGTACTTTCCTTTAACTCAATCATAAAGCCAAACCTTGCGCTATTGTCTCTCTTTAGTTACTAAAATAGAATCCTAAATTACCATACCATGAGATTGGACAATACATGATAAGAAGGAACCTGACTTTCATAGAAAGTCAATGACAATTTCAATAAAGAAAAGCTGATAGGAAAAAACGAAAACTTTGAGTAGATATTCTTTAGTTTACTTTCTATATATTCAGTAGTCATTTCGAAAATTCTCCCTTTAAGAAGCTAATGTTGATTTTGCATATAGTTTCCTTCTCTTTTACGGGTGGTGACCTTACACCCCCCACCACACGCCCTTGCGGCGGCTTCTGGGGTATTATGTAGATGAATGTTTGCAAACTATGGCTCATTTTTAGTGTGTAGCATAATTTTGAGTAGAAGTCACAAAATAAAAATATTTTAGGGGTCTGATATGAAAATTTGATGGCCAAAGGAGACATTCTTCGAAATGTCTGGTTTACGGAAGTCGGACGTCTGATGAGACGATAGATTGAGAAAGCGATGAGAGGGAGTGCATCTGACGTTGCAACCTTTCGCACCTGTGGACAGTTGATGCGCCACATCTACTTACATGCTCATTACTCCATGAAAGACGGATGCAGTTCAATAAATGCTTATCTTCCGTGAACGTGTTGAAAATGTGATTTTGGCATCTTTGGCGCTTCCCTAATTTCTCGACATCGAATGCACTTGGCGAGGCAAAACAAACTGTGGATGAAAATTTCGAATATTATTTAATCTCTGCTGAATTAAAATCTTATTTCCGTGCACTTTCCCTCTGTTTTGGTTGGCTTCCTCATTCCCTCGTAGCCCCTCGTTCTCCGATGTATTTTTCCAAAATTACGAGATCACCACCGAACTCCCACATGACTACTGACACCATAACGCTAACCAGCTATCCCACTTCCTAATACCTGTTTCTCTAGACCTCCTCCTACTCCGCAGTCTCTCTCTCTCTTCTCCTACTCCCTGCACTCATTCGACCTCCCCGGCTAAAAATGGTTTCTCACCCTCGTTTCTCCAGGCACTCCCTAGAACGGGACGCCTGAGCTGTCAGCTCGTAGTGCCTCCCTAGCAACACACGAGTCCACCCGTACACGGCCATCGGAGGCGGAGGCCTTAAGAAGGGCCTCTTGCTTCCTTCCTCTTATGCCCCTTCCCCTTATCCCTCATAGACATGAAGAATTCCTTCCCCCTCCAACTCCGTTATAGTATTTTTCCTACGTCGGTAGCCTCCCTCGCGTTGCTCTGCAACTATTTAAGTGGGAAAGGGGTTCACCCCGACCAGTGTGTTTATATTGCCCACAATGGATCATCGACCTTAACCTGAAGTGACAATGCGCGACATTTCATAATTACCATACACGCAAATTTTTTAACATGAGCGCACAACTTCATACTAGTTATTGTACTTCGTCAGCGATTTTGTCGCCGAGTTTGTCTTCTTTTATAGATATAACATATGTTTTCTTAACTTTCAAAGTTTCGGAAAAGAATTGTAGGCATATTTATGAGGATTTGACGGAATTCAAGTTATTCTCCTGATGTTAGCTAATGCATGATGCAATTGGATGGTGACCGGTTATCTAAATCGATAACAAAGAAGCTGCCCATAAGTGGACATGGTGCCTACGAATGTTTCATGGTGTATGTGCACTTGAAATGAGGCATGGAAGTAATTATCATGCAAATAGGTCGTAGTCTTTCCTTAGGCATGCCATATTAATGAGCGATTATTAAACGAATATCAAAAGAGTGAACCTTAAATCTAATTTAACTGGTAATATCTCCCAGTTTTCTTAAAATATTTTCACATCCTGAATATCTGAGCAAATACCTCGGTAGAAAACGCCTTTGATTCACCACGAAACACCGAAAAGCAGAGGAGATGTTGATTGTCATCAACTGTAATGTTTTTTACATTTTCCATGATTTTATCGATGCTGAGTGAATTTGGGCCAAAATAAATTCATATTCCCTGCTAATTAAAATGCTTATTTGCTCGGAGAAGGTTGAATCCTTTTCGTAGAGTGTGAATGAACATTGCTAAAATCACAGATTACACATACCTACCTACAGCGGGCTAATGGATAACGCATCTCCACCACGCCCTAGATCCTGCCCCCCCCCCTCCTTTGCTTCCCTCGTCTCCCCACTCCTTCCCGCCCGTTCCCTTCAAACCCATAGGCAACCACCCTCGACTAGACAGCCCAGGTCCCTCCCTCCCCAACCCACGCGTCTCCACCCCTCAGCCAACCACCCACCACTCGGCCCCCGCGAAGGAGGAGTCCCTGGCATCTCACCCCGTCCCTCTCCCCTCACGTTAGACGTGGCCTCCTCCCAAGCGCCCCTCGATCGCTATCTCCTCCCCCGCCCTGACAAGTACAACCCCCATCCTCTCTCGCCCGCTCTGTTATTGCGAGGCACAGTTTCCGTACGGGTCCGCCCAACTGCCGCGTGTTTGCGTCTTATTTTCCATGCTCTTCTCTCGTAACAATATCCAGCCCTCTCCTTGCTCCTACTACACCCACACCACCACCTTGTCTCCTTCTCCTCTTCCTGGCCCCCCTCCCTTTGGGGAACAACGTCCTCCTCCCGTTCTTCTTGCATTCTACCTCCTCACCCCTTCAATTTACGGTTGACTTTCTTTCCTCGCGAAGGTATGCGCGTTTCTCTTTCCATTACAATTGCGTTCTCTGAATCGTGCTCTGATTAGCACGTGGGGAATAATTAAGTGCTCTATCGATTACCCTTCACTTGATATCTGGATTTAGAAGGCAAGGAGATGGGCTAGCGAGGCATGCTCGGAGAACCCTTGTTCTTCGTCTCTCCGTTGCTGAAAAGGTCAAGGTTTGTAATGGGACCCTTCGATGTTTCGGAATTGTGACTCGTTATTTTATTAGTATTTTTTCTTTCATCGCTCTTTGTGATACCTGAGAATTGGAATCAGTCTTTAACGCTAATTTCGAAGGCTTTAATTACGTTAAAAACGCGAAATGTGTTATTCCGTGAAAATTTCTAATTGATTCCCCCTCGCAAATATTCAGTAAATTCTGTCGTAATTTATATTCTGTTGTATTTCTTGGTAATTCATTCTAACGGTTTTGCATTTCATTTTTTTATTTGTTTATTGAGGTCATCCACGGAAAAATTAGAGTAAAATCTGTGCCGTTAATTTTACGATTTATTTTATTAAAATGTATTAACCTGAAACAAAATGAATCCACATGTCGATCATTAAATATATTTAGTAAGAATTGGAAATTTTTTGCTATTTGGCATTAGCTGACGAGTTAGGCTAGAGATTTGCGAGGAAGATCAAGCTCTCGAAACCCAAGGTCATTTTTTCTCACTGAGCCTCATGCTGGAATTATTCGTAGTTATATATATATATATATATATTCGTTTCCATGTCATCCTTTACAGTTTCAGCAACTTGAATATAAATGGTATGATTTAGACTGCCTCCTAAGTACGTGTGCTGATTGTTCTAAACTTTTTGGGGGTCAGAAATAAAGCATATTGTGTCTTTTTAAGTTGGCGTTCCTACTACTCCCCCGCGTGTAGTATGAAAATATGTCTGAAAAGCATTCTTGTCCCTAAAAAGGGAATTGTTTCGCTCCAGTCTTACGAGATTTTCACTTCAAAATGCAAGGAATCTCACTATACTATATAGTATTTCGTCTTCTGAAAGTTGCTCTTTTGAGATCATGCTTCATGCAAAAATACTCCTTCGATTTGACCGCGAAGATAATTTGTACAATTCTTGTGCAGTAGCATATTAAGCTTTTTGAATGTACCCGAACTTACCTGCTCCCTACCCTTGTACGTACGTACGTATTCATTCTCGTTTTCTCCCTTCTTTCATTTATAATTCCTTCTGCAGCGCCTACATTTAGTCTCTCTCCTCTCTTCAGCGTTCGTATTTATGTTCTTCGCCCTGAAATATTTCCTTTGACCAACCCTTCCCTTCCATCCTCTCCTTCGCCTCGCGAGTCTTTCGTTTCCCTCGCACGTCCCCCTGACGAATGCGCTCAATATTAATCAGTACATTTTCTTTCCTTCACTTTCCAATTTCTGCCATTCCAAAAGAAAAAAATAATAATATACGTACCCTTTCCATCCTGGCTCTCTCTGTCTCTCAAGCTTTCTCATCACAATTTTTAAACCCCTTCTGTTTCTCCCACGTATGTCATAGACACACAGACGCCATCCCCTTCCAATCCGCCCTCTCCTCCAGCAGGCGGTGCTAATTACGTGTGCGAGCGCTTTCTTTTTCTCTTTCCTATTTGCTCGAATCTCATTTCTTTTACTTTCTTGCATTCCCAAGCAAAGATCACTTGTGTGCCCGCCTGTGTGTGTGTGTATGCATGTGCGTGGATATTTTTTATGTTCATGAATATTTTTCGTATTCGTGCCGCACATCAATATTTTCTACGCCACCACCCCAATAAAGTTTTCCCCCAGAAACTTCCCCCCTCCTTCCCCTCTCTTCCTCCCTCGGGCATCATCTTTTCTCCCGTCTCTCTCTCTCTCCTTACCTTACCCTCTCCTCAAACCCGTCGCACCCTTCTTTTTCCTATCTTCATCCCGTCCTGCTGCGCTTGGCGTCCGAGTGAGGTTAATTACTACATCAAAGGGCCGGGCCGTGACCAGGGCGCCTGTGCTGGGCAGTTCGAGATGGCGGCGGGGGTCGGTCAGGGAGAGAGGGTGGGAGGGGAAGGGGGTGCGCGTGGCGAACGGGGGAGGAGGATCGGGAGGGGGCGGAGGGGGCGGGGGGAGGAAACCCAGGGAGAAGAAATGCGGAAAAGAGAGGGGAGTAGCGGGTGGAGTAGCGATGGGATGAAAAGAGGGCTAGAGCGTCGTTCATGTTGTTCCGGTTCCAAGCTCTCTCCATGCCTTCCTCCCATTCCCGTCCCACCCCCAGTGTCCCCCTCTTTGGCTGATAGTCACCCCAGTAACCACCCCCCTCCCCCCGTCGCCCCTCTCCTTGCATCCCAAGAGAGAGTGAATTGGGGTGGGAGAGCGCGCGCGGGAGAGGGTGGAAGTCCCTGAAAGGTTCGCTCTCACGTGATGGGAGAGGAGGCAGAGCGGTGGCTGGGAAGGCAAATAAGGCGGCGACGGCGGCGGCTCCCGAGGGGGGAAGAAGTAAGAGGAGGGGCCGATCTCGTCCATCCTCTCTCTCTCTCTATCTTTTCCGCAAACTCGCGTGGGCGAGAGATTTCGGTAATTAACGGACATCCTCGTTTACGAAGGCAACGTTACATGTACGCACGTCAGGGTTGCTTTTTGGTGCAGCGCGTGAGACATACACGTGGAGCAGATGCGGTAACGTGACTGCCTGCGTGCGTCATTTTTTGCAATTTCCGAGTTTTCCGAAAGTGTTCATATGATGTTATTTAATCCCTCGGGTGGAATTTACTTCGCAAATGATCACAGTTAGGAATAATATTTTTGATAACGAGTAAATTGACATTAAGTAATTGTACAAATCTACGAGTATATCGGTAGTCCAAAGTGTTAAGGTATAAAAATCAAATGAACCTCGTCCATTTTTTTGTTGCACGACAAATTCATGTTTCTCTGTTTCGTAAGCAATTTTAGTGTAATTTAGAGATAGGCAAATTTTAACGAAGAAGGTCCTCGTCAGATGACCTGTACCCATGCTGCATGAAAACTGGAAAGGGACAAACGGACAGCAATGCGTTAATAGCTGTAAAGAGAACAGAAAAGCATGGAAGTATCGCCAAAAGTTCTTTCAAGCAATCGATTTGGCTCTGCCTTTTCACTCGGACGCATTCGCTTTCTCCGCCCCTGGTTCCGCCGCCCTCTGCGTATTTATTCATTACTTCCAATTTCGGTAAAAGCCGCGGCCGTTTCTCGTAAAAAAATTTACTTCTTGCGTCGAGGAAGTTGACGGCGCATAAAAGTTATTGGGTTGGTCGCGCTTGCGTTTGTAAAAATATTTTCGTCGTTTCCTTCTCTTTTCGTGTCGTTCCCCGATTGAAAATTACATCTTTAGTTGTATTCTTTCGCATTGTGTATAAAAACCATGCCATTTTCTGTATAATTTACTTATTAATTTGATTGAATATTGCCGGTAAATAGTATGTAATTAATCTGTATTATTTAAGGAAAAAGGAAGCATAGAACTAATTTTTTGCCTTGTTTGTATTTTTATACACATAGGAATATTGTGAAACTCATCTTTCAAATGCTAAGAGATAGGTAATTGTGCAAGAAAGTCACTTAGATGAAGAAAATTCACAAAGTATGTAATAATAATAAATAATATTTAGTAAGTGTCACATTCGGTGAAAATAACGATATAATTATTGAAATCATCCTTGTGATTGACGTTTTTTAAAAAAGAAAACCACTTTTTTTTCCACATAAAATCCACAATTCCACATAAAAAACAATTTTATGTGGAAAATCAAAGTGGTTTTATTTTTTAAAAAACGTCTACATAAAGATTTTCCACCAAGTTAAGCCAGAAACTGTTTTATTTATCATCCTTGAGGTTCAAGTAACGACTGATTTTCAACATGTATCACTGATTCTATCAACAATTAGGTCTGAAATCGGCTTCGTAATTATTTCGTTAATTGAGCTATTGCAGGAGTGTTAAAACGGCCTGGCGCCAATAGATTCTCCGTAATATCTGTAATAATTAAAAATTGTCAAGCATTATCTAACAAAAAAGAGATAGATACTAGCTAATTTACCAGACTTCATTATCAGGATTTAGCGAAACTTTAATTATCCGGCCATATTACGTTAAATTGGCAAGTGAGTAAAAATATGCTACTTTTTTCATTATTTTGTGACTCGAAAGATAATTATTTTCAAGGCAGCCATGAACGGAATGAATAATCTTAGTATACAATGGCCAGGTTATAGAATAGTTTGAAGCTTCCTTGGGCAGAGGTTAGAATAAGAGATCGATGAATTAAGACTCGGAAGAGTGACTGAATTTGATTTTCTCGGAAGTTTACAAGTTCGGCTCGTTTTATGGCATGGAATTATTTTAGGAGGAGCCACAAATGAGACAGCCTCGTGCCCCAATAATCGTCCCATTAGGTGTTCTTAGAACGCTCCTTCCACCTTTCCAATGTGGCACTTCTATGAATTAAGGCCGCCTGCCAGAATTCAATCAGCAGTGCCGATTCCGTAGGCACTTCCTTTTTAAGGCCTCCGGACCTCACTTAAGAGGGATTTTTATCGACCAATAGACGCAGAATCAGATGAAGGGTCTTCTTCATGCGAAAGTCGATCTCCTTCAATTTTGATTTCTTTCCGTAGTCCCGTGGAGGAAATTCTCGGAAAATGGCCCTAAGATTTTACTTTTTATATGACTTTGTCCTTTCATCCTTGTATGCTATTTAATGAAAATTAGCAATTTTCCACAAAAATAAAATGTATTAACACGACCGGTTTCAATGCAACTACATCATCTTATTACTATTAATAAATTTTATTTTTGTGGAAAATTGCTAATTTTCATTAATCATGTTATTCCACCATATCACGCCTGAAACGTCTCTTTTTACTTGCATGCTGTGTTTCGTTGGTGTCCTACGAACGATTTGGGTTTAAGGGAAACCGAAGTACTCCATTTTGAGAGGGCGGACACCAAAACGACGTCTGGTTAATTACGGAGCGACGATGTTAGGCTCAGATCAGGGCGTGATCAGGTTACAAAGGCGCGGATTCTCCGAAAGCCTTTATTGACTGATGGGAAACTGGTTAGTTGGCGAGCAAACATCGCGCTCTCTCATCTTGTTCCCTTCTTCATCCTCATTCTAGTAAATGAATCACTTTCATTTTCAATAGGCAAAGTCTCTATTTTTCGCTTAGCAAAATTTTTTTGTTAGATTTTATTCGTACTTTTTGCTCTTTTGCCTTTTGGTAACATTGAAAAAGCCGTACATTCGACGGTTAAATCCAGCGTTCAGGTATTTTGACAGAAATCTCTGCGATTAATGTTGTAGTGTAATGCAGGACTTTAAAATTGATAAACGAAATCATGATAATATATTATATTTTATGGGAAAAGTAAAATTTTCTTAAGCATTAATAGTGTAGTGATTAGCTGAATTGCTATTATAAAGGTATGATCACTGATAAAGCTGTTAATACAACTGATAAGCATTGCCGACGCGTTAGGAGTCGAGGATGTGGTGTAAAACATTCAACATCAGTTCATCTATAATAGTAAATTTTGGAGTTTGGCGGAGATTGACATTAAACATAGCTATTATTGTAGAAATGGCATGTTTATGAGGGGTTGTTTTGCACGATAACATGATCTTTACACGTGAAATAGAGAAAAACTGGACGATTGTGGTGATGGCGCTTGAATATTTGTTGCAGCATTCCGAACTCATGATGGCATTTATTTAACCAATACGTAATATAAACCTATTAAATTGAAGTAAACAAAGAGAAAACATGGAGGCAGTTCATTCGTGGCCCTTTTGCCACGAAGTGCAACTGAATTCCAACTCATGTGATGAAGATGCGATTCGCCAAGTTTTAAATTTAACCAAATTGTTAAGTCTATTGCAAAATATACAGTCTAATGCTTATTGGTTATTTTATTTCAAGTTTCTTACTTAAGAAATTTTGATTTTTCACTTGCGAAAATGAAATCTTAAACCTCATGGTGACTGATTAAAAATCATGCATGACCGGTTTCCGATTATTGGCTATTTGACTCAGTGTTAAGGCCAAGTACCTCTTTCAACTTGCACTAATTTAACAACCCAAGTTTTTGTTTTCGTGTCCTTTAGTTCTCGTTCAATCTTGTTGAAATACTGTTCGCTCAAAAGTGTGATAATGACTTTCCTGATTGCGGGATGCTGCGGAACCGATAGGGAAAAAAGTGGTCTAACATGAGCGTTAAACATGAAAATTTCTTTTATAAGGTGGGGTGAGGGAAATGAGGAAGAAAGATCCGTGATCTGTTCGTGGAGAGTGCGCCAGTGGAGAGTCGGGAGTGCGGGGGGGGGGAGGCTGGGCGGGGGATTTGCGGGCGAGAAACGAATGTGGGAGTTGCGGGTGAAATTGGGGGCGATGGGATGGGAGGGTTGCTGCCGGAGGATGACGGGAAGGACTGAAATTTGGTGGTGCGGAGTGGGAGGGAGAGGTGAGGGGGGGGGGGGGTTGGAGGAGGAGCGGCGAAGAGGGAAAGGAGGGAATGGGATTTTCGGGTGAGTGGCGGGAGTATGGCATATAAGGCCCCAAACTCACCCTCCTCCCCTATAAGAGCGCGGGTGACTACAGAGAGGGGAAAAAGGGGAGGAAGGCTGAAGGGAGGAGAGATGGAAGGGAAGTATGGAAGGGTTCCTGGAATGGGATCGGGCACTCAGCCTAATGAAACGGGTAATCCGGGTTTGTTTTAATATTCATTTAAAAGGTCTCCCCACCCATCCCCTCCTCCCTAGTTCTCGTCATACCCTCTCCCCTCCGCTCATCCGCTTCCTGTTCCTTCCCACCTCTTGGGCCCCACCTTACCCTTCAGCCTTTACCCCTCCCAACTCTTATTCCCCTCCCAATCCTTCTCAATTTCCACCTACGCTCCATGCCCCTCTTCCCTCCTCCACCCACACTCCCCGCCACCGACCTCCCACCGCGTCTACTCCCCACCCTGCCGTCTCTCTTTTATCCATTTAGCTCGATCCCTCCCGGGTCCCCCGCCTCTCCCCCCGGGTGCTCGCCTCTCCGCCTCCCCCAAACGCCCTCACCCCCCACTTCATACCTTTCAAATCTCCTTCGCCATCCGCGCGCGCTGCACTCCCAACTACCCTCCTCCGAGTCCTTCTGGTCCTACACCGCTTTCTCCATCATCCCCTTGCTGCCACCTACACCCTGAGTCCTCTTTGTCCGAGGGGTCCTTTCATCATCGTCCTCTTCCACGTTTTCTTACTCCGTCCCCACTCTTTCGCACCGCCCTTCCCTCTTCTTTTCTTCGTGGCTACTTCTGCCGCCGCCCGACCCCTCTCCCCGGCCTTGCCCGATTTCTCTTTGTGCGCTGACCGGTTGGATTGTCTGTCATGATTATGAGCCTCGCTATGCGCTCCTCGCCCACGCTTATCTTGGCGTCCCTTTCCTAGCCCGCTTCCCCGTCGTCCGAGCATCTCGGAATTGCATTTGCCTGCTAATGCGCGGGCGCTGCCCTGCGATGACTCTACGGATTTTCGGCTCTTTCCTTCCACCACGTATGGTCGCTGGATTCGGATAATTCGATTTTTTCCTGCTTCCTAAAATGTAGCTCGTGCGTGTCTTAATTCGTCAATATCCGTAGTTAAGCCAGGTGAATTATTGATGAAGATGCTCTATTATTAATTCGCTGTGCTGTAGGCATTTCCGAAAGAGTCGGATCAACTGTCATCTTGCGATAGATCTTCTCTGAGCAAGGAACAAGGTAATTAGTTTTCAGCCGGATGAGAAGTTTATTGAATTTTTTGTCACCCTCAATTGGCACATTTTTCCTTCCGGTGGAAGGCTACCTAAGTGTATGAAGCTTATCGTTGTTGCTGTAGCGCGAATCTCGCCCTGCCTTTGGTAACTTATAAATGTACGTACTTCGTAAAGGAAACACTTTGAAAAGTGTACTGTATTTTAACAACTTAAAAAACACGGTAATATACTACAACGATAACCGCTTGTTTCATAGGGAAAGTCGACGTCGTATTTCCTACTTTAACTCGATGGAAATTCGTAATCCTTTGGTCGTGGTATCACTAACATTTATTCGATCTCTGCCACTTAGCTTGATTAGTCTTTTTGTTCGCCGTACCCTCTCAGGTATATTGCCTTCCTTTAAAATGCTTATGTATTGATTTTTGTGACATATTACTGAAATGGGGGATTAATGAATTATGTTATTCAGTGCTTAAATATTTAATCATCTCAGGTTTGGTATGCCAGGCTATGCTATAATCTCATTAATTATTTATCTTTAGGGAATATATCGCTGTTCGCAGTTTTGCTTTTACAGTCTCTGCTTTTACTTTTTTATGGTAGCAGGAAGAACTAAATGCCCAATATCAGCGTCGATATTTTGTCTTTTTTTACTTTGTTTATTTGACTGAGATTTTCCCCGAAAATTCCGGCGTGTCGTAGTATTTCACGACATAGTATCCGGGTATCTACATTTAAATCTGCACAACGCTCCGTAAGTCATCGCGAGGACTTGTGATGGGGGATGCTAGCGAACCAGCCTAATAGGATATTTTGCTGTTCCGACGATCAATCTAATAGAATAAGTCAACAAGGTTTTTCTATTTCTTATTTCCTCCACAAATTTACGCATTTCAATCCTTGTCTTAGCTGGTTAAAAACTTACTAAAAAGCGATCCCCTCTAAAAGCAGTACGTTCTGCCCATTTACCCTTCCAGCCCGTTAGTGTGACTCGTTTTAAGCCGCTCTCCGCCCTCATATTTGTAACAGTGAAAGCCCTGTGTACCTAAACGCAAGATTCGTAGTTTAAATTAAATATTATCACCTTGGAAGTACAAAGAGGTTTCGTTTTCATTTATTTTTCCAGACAAATTCGTTGATTTCCTGTAATTTTTCCGATCTCTATCAGAGATTCTGGCCATAAACGCCTTACATATTTTTTTGCGTTTTATATTTTATTTGGGGAATTAAATTTTCAAGCCTTCGGCGTTTTTAATAGCTTTCGTCAACTTCATCTGACTTGAATTTCATTTGCCAATCCAACACCCGTTTTTCCTTCTAGGTTGGAATTCTGACGAGCTACTCCAATCACTTTTTTTTCATTTTTTTGTGAATCATATGCATGTTAATGCTAATGACGCATTTTGACAAATTAACTTATTTCACTGTTCTTGGTTTTTATTGTGTAATGCTCTTTGAATGTAATCCGTGCTTTAAAAGATTAGTAATACGAGCTACCAATGTGGTCAATATCCATTAGGAACTAGTACTCATTGAAAAATGTCACTGAAATTTGTATGCCCGATTTCATTACTATAATATTATTATAGTAATGGAATACTATTGTATGGGTATTATTGTAACGAGTATTATAGTAATATAATATGTATAGGAATATAATATAATATAGGAATGGGTATTATAGTAATATAAGGTAATAAGTAATATCTACCGGTTAAGGTAGGTTTATGGATGGACACAACTATCAAATAAATATTTTGTGACTCCTAACAAAACACAATCCAGCAAACTATTTTGCATAAGGTCCCTCTTCATCTCCGTGTATTACCTTCCTCCCTTCATCCCGTCCAACATCTCTATTCTGTTCCTGCCCTTTGCTCGTTTGCCTAACATTCTCCCCTCTACTACCTTCTTCAACATCCCACTGCCGCTCAACACGCCTTTCAACCA
Organism: Hetaerina titia; assembly: GCA_037158775.1. Taxonomy (NCBI): domain Eukaryota; kingdom Metazoa; phylum Arthropoda; class Insecta; order Odonata; family Calopterygidae; genus Hetaerina; species Hetaerina titia. The sequence goes on from CM073768.1 coordinate 22,558,390, forward strand.
TTTTTCCCGCCTCAATAGGATTTCTCCCAACAAAACCCTCTCCACGCCCACCAATAGTGTAACATAATCAGAGAGGTATCCAATTAAGCCATTTATATGTAGGAAGAAAAATCCCGGTTACATAATTCTCGGTGGTATGAAATTTAATTTTTATCGTCAATCCCACTTGTTCAATTGTCCAATAAATTAGTCAATAAAGTTTTCATCTGGTGTTTGCACTCAAAACGCATACTATCCTGATCCCTCTCTCACAAACATTTAATGGTTTTCTATTGATCGTGCCATTGTAGTTCCTCCACTACTACGTAGTTATTCACAAAGTGAATATTTGTCATATGTCACTCTGTACCTTTTTCATTCTTTCCCTTTCAGCCGCACATTCATTCCCTTGCTCGATCTAAACGTTTTTTGGAGCTTACGTGCAGAAAAATACAGTTACTTTTCCCTCAGGACCCCTGTGGCGGTGTGGTTCCTTTGGCAAAATACATATTATTCCAGTTCCCTTCCTTTTATATGATGTTCACTTAAACTAATAATGTAAATGTGATACGTAAAATATTTTTTTCCGGAAATTAACTTTTAAAATAATATTGACTTATTTAATAGAAAAAGGCTAGTTCAAGTTAAATTTAGAACTCTGGCAGTTATCACTTTACATCGATGCATTAGCATCAGCCATAATAGAAGCCTGGGTAAACTGCCGTTATCCATAATTGCATATATTGCTATGGAGTAACATCTGAAAATTGAGTTACCAGAGGAGATGCACCATTTTTTGACAAATATTGCGGAGAATTAGAAATGGAGAATAGAGAGATCGATATTTAGATATAGTTATTTAATATAATTTAATAAATATAAGTTAATGTAATTACGTCTATAAGTGCACGATGAGGTGGTAGTTATAATTTATCGCATCTGTATGTAATATTCAGGCATGATAATTCTAGTAATGATTTTCAATTACTGCGTTTCTTATGATCACGTAAATGCTCATCGCCTTCCGACGTCTCTAGAGTGGGGAACTTAAAATGTGGGTATTTTGCGTCACTTGGGCGAACTGATTTTCTGTATTTAATCTTCATATAAGTCCGCCACATGCCTTTATGGCCGAATTCCTTCAGATTTCCACCATGGATTCCGTTGGTGTTTCTCTTGAATCATATTTTTCGAGATCTAGCGTCTGTGTTTTCTCTTTCCTCCTCCCCAGCATTCACACGAATTCCACCACTCCCCATTGCTTTATATTTACTTTCTTCTTTATTTATCCTCTCTACTTCATTTCTTTCCGCTTCTTTATTCCCCTAATTTCCAGTTCTTCCTCCCCGACATCGTCCCAATTCCCCCTTCACTCCCCCCGCGATGAACACCCTCCCCTTTTTTTCAGTCCACATTCCTTCCTCCCCCCGAGAGTCCTTCCACCCTTCCTTAGCCTTTCTCCCCCCTCTATCCCTTCCCCCGTCTCACCCACACTAATCCCCCCCTCACCCCTTACACTTCCACCCCTTCTTCTTCCCCTCTCATTCATCTCTTTCGCCCTAAGCCCGTGACAAAATTGCCCCGGTCGATATGGGAAGAGGCAGTTGATGAATGAGACGACGTCGCCGTAGGTTTTTGGGTAGATACACAAGAGGCGTCGCCCGGGAAGGCTTTTCTACGCTCGCTATGACCCAACTCTCTCATCCCTTCGACCCACTCCCCTCTTCCTAACCCCTCCCTCCCTCGCCGCTCACTCACCCGCCCGCTCCCCCGTTCCTTGCCCTCCCTTCTTTCATCTCCTCGTATTCCTTCTCATTTTTTAATATTCTTTTTCTTCCTGCTCTCTTATCCCTCCTTTAACCGCCACACACTTATAAACACACGCTCTCCCGCTCTCGTTTCCTTCCCCAACTCCTGCTCCTCTCCTTTCGAATGGGTTTCCGTGGCATCTAGTGCCCCCTGGCTTCCTACACTCCCTGCCCCCTCTCTTCATTCCAGCTCCCAACGATTTGGATACCCTCAAACTTCCCTACAGCTCTTTCCCGCTGGCGATCATCGCGATGGTGCTTCGCATTAATTGAGAGTAATTCGAGTGCATGAGAGAGGGTGTGGCGAGAGGTCTCCGTATCTTCTTCCCGTTGACCAACTGCCAGCCTTCACATCCCTGAAAGCACTAGCTGAACCCTGTGCTACGAGCCGTCTCCCTAGTTTAGGCGATTGCTAATCGGCAGTTGAAACAGTTCATTCTTTGATTTTCCCGGTCCCACACGGACGACGCGCACGCCTCCGAATAGTTGGTAACCCGTTTTCCTGAGATGTCATACAAATAGTTTGACAGATATAAGAGAAATAAAATTTCAAGTTCTGCGGCTCACATTAGTTTACTGTCAAAGAAATTTTCCTCCATGTAACTATAAAATGCAATCGGAGTGTTCTCATTGATAGCGGTTTCGTTTTTTACCAGATACTCGAATTTTCTCCCATGCTGAGATGTATCTACTTTTGCAATTAATTTTTAATAATTCTCTTGTTTTTGCCATTATTAAGTTATCTGCTTTTTAAGAATTTTACAAGTACGCAGCTTGATAGTATTCACCATTGAAACGAATCATACATAGACATCATTCACACCACCCTTCCTTTTACGACGGGAAAAGTAAAAAAATAATGATTGTAAGTTATTTTGGGAAACTCCAATTGATCAACTTCTTCCACGTACCTCTTTTGCGCTTCTTTTTTCATCAATGTAGTGTTACGCTGTTTTTTCCTTAGGCTTAAAGTGTTCCATGTCTTAAGATGCATTTGCCGCACTCAATCATCTCTCGGCCTAATCCTTCTACATAACAATTTACGAGTATCTTTCATTTGGCCATACGGATAGAGGTACTTCTTTCATTTTTATCTATTCAAACATACTAGTGCATTCTATTAAAATTATTTCATGAAAAACTTATTTCTTACCTTATCCCTACTATAATTGCAATGAACACTCAAGCAATCCATTACAATTGCATCCTGTTGGCATTCACGCTTTTTCTGCCTGAAATTGACAGTTAAAAAGGTTTTTATTCCTTCAAAATATATCTTTTTGTTATACTTGCTATTGTAGTTTTTCGATTTTGAATTAATATTAATATAGGCTAAAATATTTAGCCATGTATCTAAATAATATTTTGTATGATTTGTCTCTTTATATTTTTGTTTAGTAATTGACACTGTTTGCTTGCTTTGACTCAATAAATTTGAGAGAGAGAGAGAGTTGTTATCCATTAAGTTTTTATTGATGTCACTTGTTTTTCTTTGATATTTAACCAATGGGATTGACGTGATGCTCTTTTTAGACTCTATAAATGAAAAGTAGCCGACCTGAGCCTCTTTTCTCAGCTTTTTTTGAGCACTGTTTTGTCCACCTAGTCTCCATTTTCTCTGTCAAAATTCCGCTATAATAATATGATCTAAATTGTAACGATCACTCGGCTGGGAAGTAGATAACATTTTTAATTTGATGATGTTCGGTATCCAATTGCTAATGAAATTCAATTATTTTATGCTGGAGGTGAAGTGTTTAGTGAGTAGGCGCACACGAGCCAGCCTTTATCGCGTTTAATATCGTAAATCATTGGGTGGAAAGTAGTCAAAGGAAAATACTTTTCTATGAACTGTTTGTACGGAAAAATGACTTTTCGGAAAATTAAACTGTTCAAAAATTCTTGGCTACATCCTTATTCTAGATTGTATTACGGCTTCTCTTCCTATTTTATCGTTTCACACTAGACACATTTTAAGTATCATCATTTCTTGGCATCCTTTCGCGCATGGTCCTTTTTCTTTGTGGTTCACCACCGAGCCACAAACGATTTTTAATTAATATCCTCCCTCCTTCCCGCTGTCGACTCTTTCCCAATACCTTGCTCTTCACAGAATCGGTCGCAAATTAGCAATCACTTCGGGCCGACGGCGTTTGTAAATCCATCCGCCATCCCTCCCTGTCCATTCCATATTTTGTCTTTCGCTCTTTCTTTCTCTCTTTCTCTTGCTTATTTTCGTAATCTGTCTTCAACTTTACTAGCGAGTCATTATTTTTGAGGACGGAGTAGGTAATTCATACATGCATACATACATACAATATACGCCATCCTCTTCGTCGCCCCGCTTGCTTCCTCACTCTCCGCGGACGGCCCCGCGCTCGCCACCTCTCCCCTCATTTGCCAGTTGCAGGATCTCTTCGGTATAAACAAAATGCTAATAATAAGCGCAGGCCATACTGCTCCAGCGAAATTCCTCCTGGAGAGATCCCCCCACCCTTTACACATACCCACTAACGTGGTAACTTTTTTACGAGCGAAATGAAAATAAAAAACGGAAACAAAAGAGAGCAAGAGGGAGAGATGGCTCGACCCTTTTTCCATTCCTCATCTCTTCACTCGCTCTCTCTTTCTCTCTCTCGTCCTCCTCCTCTCCCTTCCTCTCTTTTATGGCTCACTCGACCCTGAGGGTAATTAGCGAAGAGGGCCTCGTTACCTGAAACGATGGTGTTCGTAACTAATTAGGGCAGCAAATTTTCCTCTCCGACTTATTCTGTCCCCCTCCCCCCGCCCCCCCCTTCCTCCCACCCGACGCTCCCCTCCCCTCCCTTCTTCCCTCCCCCTCCCCCTCTTCATCTCTCCATCATCTCCCATCCCTTCCCCTTGTTCTGTTCTTCCTAGATCCGATGAAATCGCCGTGTTGGTGTGTGCTCGTGCCAGCGCGTGGATTCGGGATCATGGGAATGGGGCGAGGAGGAAGACGGAGGGGTAGGGATGTGGTCGGGGTACTGAAGAGAGCAAACTTTTCGTTTGCCTACCTTTGCGAATTTTTGACGGATAGGCATAATGAGTGACTGGCCTCGTGGAGAATTAGCGAGGCGCATGAATGGTCGCCCTTGGCGACGGGGAAACACGTAGGTCAGGGGAGGAAATAATTGAAAGGAGGGAGCGATTATGTGATTATCTCCCAAGATACCAGTAGGAATTACCATTAGTTCCGACGTCAAGCACTCTTGAAGGGGATCCACTTCGAAAGACAGGCGATACAGACGGAATTAAAGGCGGATCATTTTAAAATACGATGCAAACCAAACATCAGCTAATTTTCATGCTAAGATAAATTCTTGGTGGGGCGTGCCCATAAGACGCCAGCTGCGTCGTTTTCGCTACGTTCTCGTTTTTTCTAAGCGTGTAAATAATATGGAACTATGTCTGCATCGGAAGATTATTTAAATGGAAACTAATTGCACATTTTTCACTGTTATTGTATTCACTGAACCAGTCATTCCAACTTTACACATTCGGTTCCTTTCTCTGTATTCTCTAAATAGGGAATCCATTTCCGCCGAAATAGTTTGCCCCAAGCACTAATTGTGGAGTATGTATTCCATTGCTGAGCTCTTATGATGAATTTTAAATATTTGACCTTCTCCTTTGTTTCAATGTCGTCCAAGAACCTGAAACCAAGCATGGGCAGGGTTTTCTCAGTCGATTGATTGTTTTTATAGTATAGTCCCGTGCTTCCGTCAAGTGGACTTAATGGCCGGTCGCTGGCCTTAGTTTTATATTTTTATCCACTAGAATCATATTTATTATCTCGAGTTGCTACCTGCCATTCATTTCCTTATTGACTATACTCCATACCATGTGATCTTAAGTTTTTGTGGTGACTGCAAATTTTTGAGTACGTTCTCTGAAAGCTAAAATTTACGAATTGGTTAAAAAGCATAGCCCATTATTGCCTATTTATGCCCCTCTAAGACGCTCAAATTGACGTCGCAAATATTCCTGAACCCACCAAAAAACACTGATATACCCAAAAGTTGGTTAGATTTGATAGGTTAGGTCAATTCTCATCTCTTACCGAGTCTAACATAAGACGTGTCAAATCTACACATCGCATCAAGGGCGCCATCTCCTTTATCTCTGCCACCTCCGATTTCCCAGAAATTTCTGGTATTTAGACCAACATTGATTTCGCTGGAAGTGTCAAGAAGCGTTATCTTCAACCAGGAAACTTTCTTTTAACAGGTGACCACTCCACCGACTTGGCGAACATACTGTGAGTCTAAGCGCATCCCCTGCCAAAGAAACCAAAATATTATTACTATGTTCCGTTATTTCGACAGTTCCCTATGAAGAGCTGTGTGTGACTTCACTTGCAATCGTGATTACGAATATTGAACTTTTAGCATGTTGGCACGAGTTTCTTCGAGAAGAAAACTGGGAAGTACTAGAAAGTGTCGAGCATATTTTAACAGTGTGTGAAAGCTTTTTTCTAGGCAATATCCTGTGAAAAAGCATTTCGTGTTGTTTTCCACACCTCACGGTAATTTTCATTTCCATATCCTTTGAGATTCTGAGCGAATATAACGTTTATTCATCGAATGCGAGTGATTCTAAATAGATATTCCATTGGCAATACAACAAAATTAATAATTATGGTCATTGCAATGATGAAGTAATAATCAGTGATGATGTTCTTCTTTAGGATCCGTTGTAACTTTAAATATGTTTAGGTTTCGCGGAAGTCGTACGCTTATTTTAAAATCTGGTACGCTTGGCATGCTATTGTTCTCCAATCTTCATTGATATGATTCGCTATGCTTTATGGATAATATATGCTAAGAACGCGGGAGGTAATTTATTATGCTAATCGTTTACCAACTACTGTAATTAATTTTGTAACCTATTTTTCATTCCGATTCCGGGACATTAAAAAAAATTAATTCTGCCAACTCGTTGACTTGCGGACTATAATTGCTTCTCCTCCTTCAAACTATCCCTTCGAATTATTGTATTTAAGGTATCTGATGCGTGTCTGGCGGTTTAAACGGGGAAAGAAGAAAAAATTTCCTTCAATCAGAAATGAGAATTGCGTGCGGGTAATAAAGCTCGTGAATCTCCCTAATTAATTCGATTACTTGATGCGTGACTATTATCCCCCTGCTTGTAATGTCAATTTATCGTGCATTTTCCGGGGACTTAACTTTCATTAAATGGCAGAGTTATGTAATATTTTCTCCCCGCTTGTCGATTTTCGCGCCGAGGTATAGTATTTCCTCTAAATTCTCAATTAAAACTTTATTTTAGAGAATCTTTAGCGGCGGCATTTCCCTCCACTCTGGTGCAATTATCGAGGAGCACAGAGAAATATTTCTTTGCTACATGGTAAAGCATTATATTTTTAGACTCCAGTGAAGATCTCCTTGGTCGTATTTTTTGTGAGCTTATACTTAAATTGAAATCATTACTCATCCAACATGGATATAAGGAGAACATAGATGCTCTTCCTTTTAAGTAATCGCATCACCTTAATATGTTGCAGAATTAATGAAGAATTTCTGAAGAGGAGGGAATAAGATAATCTCTTTAGGTGAGCTCATTACTAGGAAACAAGATGGAACAAGATACATTAACGAAATTGGCTGCCTACTTATTTCCTTTTTTGAGGAATCATCAGAAATAAAAGTGATGAATATAAAATGAGATTACTAGTGTATTTCGTAATACCAGCATGGAATAATGGAAATAAATCTATTTGTAATTGATATAAGTAATAAAATAGGATGTCACCTCATGGAGTGGTAGAAATTTTCGTTATATTCGCATCGCCATCGCACCATTGAAGACATGTGTATACACTTGGTAAGTATTCTTCTTTACATTCGAATGTTGATTGTTTTCCTTCGGTTTGATTACCAAAATCTCTATAAGTAAACATTCATGGCTGCCCACTCATGGCAATCTGCTAAAACCATCGTGGTGTACCCGATTACGACGAGTTACTGCTGCAGTGAACCCGAGCTAACATTGGGGAAAAACACTGGTTTAATACTTCCCAAAGGGTGTGATCTTAGTGTAACAATCGGTTCAATCGAGTTGGACCAAAGGAGTGGGGATGAAAGAAAAGGGAAGGAGTAGGAGAGAGGGGAGAGCTGGAGGGAGGAATGGGAAAGAATCGACTGCCGAGGAGGGAGAGAAAACAACCGCCCAAGTATCCGCCATCTCTTAATCTGCCGTATACTTTTACGACCCGTGTTCTTTTCTATCGAGCAAATGTCTCCAGGTCCTTTCCCCCTCCCCCTTTGCGACCACGAAACCACATCATTGAATTTCACCTCCAAGTAACCTTTTCTATAAGTCTTGATTAACCGTCTTGCCCTGCCCTCCTGGGTTTCCTCCCCTCTTTTCTTTTCCTTCGGCCTTCCTTCACCCCCTTAGCCGCTGCCAACGCTCCGTCCCTTAAAGGAGTGCTTCCCGCCCTCGTCTCACTCCCCTTCCGGCTGTTGCCCTAACCAGGACTATTCCGTCCCTCCGCCGCTCCCACTTCTCGGACGCCCTCCGAACGCATCGTCTTCCCCTCACGCCTCCACCCATTACATCCCCGTCTCATTCTCCCCCCTCCTCCCTCCCTTCACCCCCGCAATCCACACGCGCACCCTCCCTCGCCCCTCCGACCTTTTCGCTCCAACCCCCCACTATCCCCGTGTGTCGCTCTCACTTGCCTTTTTCCCATTTTCTCACCCCCCCCCTCGCAAAAGCCTTCTCTTTCCAGTGCACAATTTTTCCCACGCGTGCACTTAAAATCTCGTTACGACGAACGCATTTTTGAACGAAACACTCCATGGCGATTTGGATTTGCTCCTTCGAGACATTTCTCGACCGTTTCGTCCGAAATGTTGGACGACGTTTCAACACGCTGCACTTAATGGCAAAAAGAACAAGAACTTGCTTACACAATGTTGCGGTGCAGAAAGTTCATCATGCATGCATACATTTGCTTCATAGCATTTGAACGGTCCCAGCTTTAAAGAATGATGCCACTGCCAAACAGTTCTTTTTACCTCGCTGAATTTCCTTACACTTTGACTTTATTGTAATTTTACTACTGTATCTGTTTTAATGGTTTCGAAAATTCGCATCCATCAACACACGAACGAAAGTCTAACGCTATCCGGTTTTGTTTTCTTTTAATATTGTGTTCGTAAGCAATTTGTTTCAATAATAAAGTAGTTTGAGTGAAACTTTTTTCTTAATTTTAAAGCAATAACCGTCATTAATTACATTGTTTTGCCTTGGAAATAATTTGAAATAGAGTCTCTACCCTATTTTTTTCCTTTAGATATTTTCAAAATATTTTCTGATGATATCTTTTTTATTCTTTGTATGTTTTTTATTCGCATTGATTGTTTTCTCCCTGGTATCCTTTTAATTTTCATAATTCGTGTTTCATTGTCCAGGATTTTACAAGGTTTGAAATGTGTAGCATTCTGTAAGTGATAGGAGTTCATCATTTCTAAAATGATGGATTAAATGTTGAAAATTAAACTATATTTTATTCCGATGTTTTTGCGGTGGTGTAACTGCTTTTAGTATTTGTGATAACCGCATCGTTACAACTTTACTCCCCGTCGTCGTAATTGATATGTGGGTCATTAATAGGCACTACAGCTATATTCTTTATTGCATTCGCACATTTTCACCGATGCTACTTACTTTTCAGCCTCTCAAACACGGTTTACCTGTGATGTTTACTAGTCATTCCCTCCAAATTCCATTCTTGCCCTCTCGTCGTAGGTGATACCTCAGTGCTCTTTACTAAATCGATTCCATTTAATTAAATGCTCTGGAATACGGCTGAATATATCGAATTCTGTGTTCTCGGCTAATAACATGTTCACTTCATATTATCCTATTGCCAAAACAGACACCCTATATTTATTTTGTAATTTCAGTGCTGTTGAATTGATTTTGTAATTATTATGTGTCCTTTGAAGTGACCCTTTCCTTTTTTTCCACCGATATAGACAGTGACTAACTAATACAATTTGATTTACGACTATGAGACATTGGACGTTTATTGGATAAAGATTAATTGTGACGCAACTTCATTTCATTAATACCCAAAACTCGGTTACCACTCACGAGCTTAAATTTCTTTTTTTGTCTTTCTGACGGAACTATTTCCTTGGTCTTTGCAATCCACTATCTACTGTAGAGTGTCCATGATGATAAGGCCATTATTTTATTTTCCCGTGGATCTCAAAACATTTTGGCTAGCAATCTGAGTTTGCACCCCACGCTCATCCCGCCTCACGCCCATGAAGCGGCCTGACAGTCGTTCAGGTGTTTGAGCAAAAAAGTCCACTTCCCAGCACGCATTGTCTCGTCTCAGTTTCATCAATAGGCTTTCGTGTATTTGTGAATGCCTCTGCTAAATATACTACTTAGGAAGACAAAGTAATTCTAGAAATGGGGAGAAAAAAACATTCGTCCTGTGGTTTACACTTCCTCCGTTTCACGTTTTATCTTCGCTCCTCCATTTTTATTCACTCTTCGTGACGCTCTTCCCCTCTCCCTTAGCCCACTCTCTTCGCCGATCCCCCCTTCGGCTCCTGCTTCCCCCTTCACAGCCGTCCCTCCCTTTCCGCCACCCCCAATATCCCTTGCCCCCCCTCACCCCTCCGCCATCTTCTCCTAATTAACTGGTAAACTTCCAGGGTCCCTCCACCCTCCCTCCTGCCGCACCCAGCATCCAAACCACCCCGCCCGTATTCCCGCCTTTTCCCCACTCGCACACACCCTCTCCCTCCCTCTATATCTTCCCTCCCCCCCTCCCGGACCCCTCCCACAACATCTCCCCCGTTGTCTCTCCCTCTCTCGCCCCGCCCAATCCCAGCATGCATCACGGCTAATTAGTGCCGCCTCCTCGGGCAGTTAGTCTTCCAGCAGGCTCTTCCCCCCTCTCAGCCCCATCCAGTGTCCCACTCCCACCCCCTTCCCAGCATTCCTCACGCACGCTCAACCCCATCCACCTCCTCCTCCCTATCCCTCTCACATTCCCTTTCCCCCTTTCGGTACCTTCTCTCTTCTTTCCACTCTCTCTCTCTCTCCCTTCCCTTGAGCAACTTGCAAAGTGTAAAGAAACCAATTCTTCTTACTCCACGTCCCTTCTCCCTCCTATTCCTACGCCCTTTCCTCGTCCCTCATGCCCTCCTCCTTCGCTTTCAGTCATCTTTCCCTCTTCCTCCTTCCCTCATCCCACGTCATTCCAACCCACTTCCGACATCACTTCCTCTCCCGGGCACCCCTCCCCTTTTCATTACTACCACTCTTTTCTTGCTGCTTTATTTTATATTGATTCACGCAGCAATGTTTCTCCACGTCTGCATAAGCTCATCCTTTCATCGCTCGCCCTGATTATAAATTCTCCATTCCAATCCACACCCGATGAAATCGCCATTTTTCGCTCTTCATAGGCTTAGGATCGTATGCATTAATATTTAATGCTCATAGGGGTAGTTGAAGTGCTGTCATTAAAAACATGCATTTCAGAATTTTCGTAATAGTTAATTAAATGTACCTTATCTCTTGCAAGAATTCATTTCTTCCTCAGCCAAGCATATTTTTGGAAATTAATGGGATAGTTGTTTTTTGTCATGAACTGTTGGAATATGATTTATTACTTTCAGGGGATCATTAAACTTGTATCAGAATAATATGATGAGTCATTCTCTTTAATTTTACTTACTCCTTTACTTGAAAATCATCGTATTGATCCGCAGGTCCTAATAAATTTGTATAGTGAGTTACTTTCTTAATGACTCATGAGGAAATACTCCTTGTTGTGAACATTTGTCAAAATAAATAGTGCACCATTAGTATTGCCTTCATCCTAGCCTATGTTCTTGGATCTTAGTATGTAGCAGTGATTATTTAGTCGAATGTTAGCGTTATATTCTCTATAGAATAACATTAGTTTTCAAGATAGCGTAATCTGTCGAAAAACTTCATTGATTTAACAAAACTGACGCTCAAATTAAAGTTTAGCGACGTTGTTTCTTTGCACTCTTAGCGGTTTAACGTCAGGTGCATCGATGTCCCATGAAAGCAAAAAAATAGACGTTAAAGCCTTAATTCATCTCGTACTACTAGAAAATGTTTCCTTAATTGTTTTGTACTCTTTCGCCTTTTAAAAATACGCATAAGATATGAGATACATTTCTTGAAAATAGAATGATTAAATTTCTAGAAGTATAATAAAACTGAATGCAATGAAATTGTACGAGAGATCATAATACGATCTCATGCCAATCAAAGCATTTTTTAGCGCCTAATGACCTGATTTTCTACTTCAAACGACCGCAAAAGTTTTTCCTGAATATAAGTAACTAGCACAGTTGTATTCTACAATATCGGTTACACCCCATGAATATTATTACCACTCATTTTACAAGTCAGTATTTGAAAAAGTAAAGCGGTTTGGTTAAACGGTCGACGAATGACGAATTACATAGAACAACGATGACGCGGTTTAAGTAAGAATTGAAAAAAGAAGACTTAAAAATTATTACTAGCGGTAATGGGCTTTTATAATCGGTTTTTGTTTGTACTCTACGTTTTCTCTGATTTCGACTAAAGAAGAAAGAAAACCTCAGCATTGCAACGTTATTATACGATATCACATTCCAAATAGTTGTTTAGAAGGCGAGGATGCTACTCACCAGACGCGTTCAACAATTTTGATCTCCAACGGGAGGTGAAAGAATTTTTTCAAAAATTGTAGCGCGCTCATTATTAGTAAGGCTATTTGTAATCCTTAAACACACTTCTATTTGATTAGATAAATTTGATATTATTTGGAATATTACTTTTTGCAACGTAAGAAAAGGCGTTTTGCTACCTATGCTGAAGTGATGCTTTGAGGATATTTGAAATAAATAGCTACGCTAATTTCTTTAGGATCTAGATTATTATTCTTTTTTCCCTATACACAGCTTACCTCCCGGTCAAAAAAAGTACTAATACCGTCCGATTTTATAAAATTACCAAATTTTTCAGCATATATGTTTTACTCAAAGGGACCATACATGTATATAAGGTTCCGTTTTGATATACGTAGTCACAAGACGGCTTCCTTTTTTCTCCAGAAAAGGAGCATAACTGGTAAAGATTGATGAGCATATATTAAATTAATTACAGGAGAATTGCAAAATTTGATTTTTTATCTAAAATATTTTCTACGTGGCAATATTAGGCCCAGTTAGCAATCATGAACTCTCATTACCGGGCGTCTATACTTTGCTGACCCCAAAGACAGCCTTATATATTTGCCCGATATGGTTTATAATATTCTCTATTATAGACTTAATTTCTCTTTTTTCCTCCCATTTCATCCATCGCTCATCCCGTGCCATACATTACTCGGCAAACCATCCAGATCTAGTAATCCTAAATGTGTATGAATATCTAGAAACATTTCTCGTTCTTCTCGCTTTACCTCTTCCCACCTTGTTTTCCCACTTCCTTGTTCATCATATGATCCGTCCTACTCGCTCGGCCTTTATTCCGGACCCTTTTAATTATCCACTTCCCTCCTCCTCCGTGTGGTACGGTTTTTTTCCTCTCCTCTCTGCTCCCTTGTTTACAAAATCCTGCCATTCACGCTCCCTCCTATCACTCGACCAAACTTTATTGCCCCTTGAGCTGCGTATTCGCGGGCCTAAACGTTTCTATACTGTTAATGACACGGCCAATTAAAAGTTGGCTTTTCGTTTAGTTTCCTTGGGAAAGGGTATCACGAGGACCGTATATGCTTTAACGTTGCATAGAAGAAGGATTTCGTTATCCTTAGCCCTACTCGTTTCGTTCGCAGGTATATTTCTCACCCGCGGATAGCTGAAACACATCTCTCCGTGCGTATGGAACAAAAAAGTGTATCCGCTTGAATAAACATGACAACGAAGAAATAAGTCAAAAGGAGAACGTTTTAAAAGCTGTATTTTAATACGAGGTATGTTAAAAAAATAACGAGAATTTTTTCATTTCGCGGGCTTGGAGAGTTGGATTGTCGAACTTTTTTTTATTATGATGGTATACATAGCCCTGAAGTATGATAAAACTTCCAGCTGTTTTCATTGTGGTCTTTTTCTGTGACAGCCACTAAGGTTAGACTTGTTTTATGAACTCGGCGATTTTCGTTTATTAAAAGAAATGGATCAATGAATGTGTATCAACTTTTGGGTAAAAAATGAAATAAAGTATAACAAAGACCTATGGTGGGTCTGCTATGAGTAAATCGAGAGTATGCGATTGGTGTAACCGTTTTCAAGAAGGCCGTGAAGATCTTGAAGATGACGACCGCCCTGGAACGTGGAAAAAGTTAAAGAAATGGTTATGAACGATCGCCGAATCACAATTAGAGAGGTCGCTGATAATGTTGGCACATAGATTGGATCATGTCATGACATTTTTTCCAATTTTTTGGGGATAAAACGCGTGGCAGCAAAATTCGTTCCAAAATTGTTGAATTTTGAACAAAAACATCATCATGAATTCCTGCCGCCAGGTCAAACGGTCAATAAGAAGTACTACCTACAAGTTCAACGCCGTTTGCGTGAAGCAATCCAAAAAAAACGCCCGGATATGTGGAAAAACAATTCATGGCTTTTGCACCACGATAACGAACCAGCTCACACTTCAATGCTTGTTCGTGAATTTTGGCCAAAAACAATACTGTAACGATGCTCCAGCCTCCATAATCGCCCGATACGGCTCCGTGTGACTTTTTCCTATTTCCAAAAATTAAGAGAACCTTGAAGGGCCGTCGTTTTACAGCCGTAGATGACATTAAAAGTGCATCGCTGATAGAACTAAAGGCTATCTTTAAGATCTAGTTTGAGAAGTGTTTCGGGGATTGGAAGAAGGGCTGGCACAAGTGCATAATCTCCAAAGTGGACTACTTTGAAGGTGAAAACATCAATGTATAAGAATAAATAAATATTATTGTCCGCAAAATTAAAATTCTCATTATTTTTTTAACACACCTCGTGTACTGTTAACTCATTACGAAATGCGATTGTGATGACTTATGCTAAACGTTTACTTCATCTGGGTAGTATTAAAAGGCAAAAATAGTTCATTTAAATTAAAATGATTCAACCTGTTCATTTTTCCATCGTCTCCAAAAAGCAAGCTACGATTTGAATACTGAATAACCACGACGCAACCCCTGCCCTGGTTAAAAGTCGGGGTTTTCTCGAAAAAATTGCTCTTTCTATGCATAAAAATATAACCTATTTAAAAAAGGAGTGATAATCAAGCTTATGCAAGGTATTTGCATCTGTCTAAGTTGTGTATTTCTTTTTAAAAATCTTCATCGTGGACGCGCTATCGGGAATTACATGCAATATGCACTATCTATACATATATAATATTATAGAGGTTGTGGTCATGAACATTTAGGAGCTATGAGCTTGTCCCAAAGGTGGTTGTGGAATTTATTTGGCTACTAGCTGAGTTGTCTCGTTGGGAACTGATGCATTCTTTCGAAAATTGTTTATATTTTTTTATTATCGAAGTCATATTTTCGATCAGGGTTGTATTTTATTTATTATGAGCTAACATAACTTTTTGAAATTTTACTGCGTTGTAAATTTGGTAATATTGAAAGTCTTCTGTATAATCCACGTGAAACTATGAACTAAGTGTACTTAATGATGATAAAGTTAAAATAATAACGTGAGTAATATATTGAATGAATTAGTTCCAAATTTAAAGCGTCCTGCTTCAGGGAATAAATGTTGAGATTTCCTAAATATATCATTTATTCATCTGATTCCACTACGTCTCTTCATTTCCATTCGCAGTAATTTTCAGAGTGCTTTCAGTGTAACATTGTACCATAGTTATCACAAACTTTACTTTTTTAACTAGCGATTTTCTCTTTCAAAAAGCTCTAAGAAATCTTTCACTCAAAATATATTCATGCATTTAAACGTGTATTCATTTCATTGCATTTACTTTGGAATAATGCCGCGATATCGAGGTATTAATAAATTTAACGACTTGGAAATGGATTTAAATTTTAATCGCTCGACACGAAGAACGTAATCCTGAAAACCGCCAAGATTTTTATTTTTATACATAAGCTCCCTTGATGAGTTTATATTAGCCCAGTACTCGAAATTTAACGATTATGTGACCACCAATTTACCTCATTCACATGCAATAATTTTTTTCATCGTACATGAAAGGCTAAATGATAAATTTATATTGAAATCCATCATCGGTTTGGTAGCGGTATTAATGAAGCAGCGTTTCTCTCAAATAGTTTTGGTTTCATTGACTGGCCATTCACACTAATTTATTGAATTTATTTACTCAACGAGGTAGAATTGAATAAAAATAAATATTTGAGTAAGTCGAACCGAATATTTGGAGTGAATATGCGTCAAAACTTTATTCGCCCCTTAATAGATTATCACGTGTAACGTTTATGATTTATTTACACCTGTAATAATGCTATTTTTTTCTTTGTAATGGTTAGCCATTTTAGTAAAAACCGCTTAGTCAAACAATTTCATGAACGTTCCAATTTTACCACCCTACACAGAGCTTTTCTAAACATAAAGTTTTGCTGAAAATTTGATGATTTAATTTCAAGAAACTGCGCGAGATGCCGCAACAGTAACTTTTAATGAAGTCATAGGGTTCGAATCCCGGTCAAGGTGAATGATGGTTACGCTCTGAAATTGTTGCAATGTGATGTTAACTCCGTCTCCCCCAATCAAGTGGTGATCCTGACAACCTGGCTACTGAGCTACCCGTGAAAATCCATCAAGAGTTAGTTATTCTTACAAGGGTCCCTTGAATTTATTTTGATGTGAGACAAAATTAAATTCCGGCTGAAAACGTCGGGTACATCATTCGCAAGCTTGGTTTCAATTTTCAACAGCAAGAAAAAAACTTTCCATGTTCTCGAGTGTCTCAGCTGTTCCTCGTAGGAAAGGGCAGAATAATCTTTGGGAGTGCTGGAATGCAATTGCATACACCTCTATTTCTCTTTATCTGTGAATTGACTGTCCATCGTGCCTCAGGTGGTTAAAATGTAAATAAATTGTATGAAAGAGAAGTGTTTATGCGGACATTTAATAGGCCAGAAGATCTCTATGAGAATAGAATCCAAGGATTGCAAATATATATATGTCTAAGATGCTTTTATTAAATAGTTCTTGAAATTGGACCAGCCAAACTCTTTAACAACTGTGAGGTTAAATTTTAGACAAAATTATCCAAAATTGCTCTTATTTTTCACATTACCCTATGAACCGCCGCCGCGCGGATCTTAGTTACGATCTTATTTCACGTATATGGGCGAAGAATTTCCCTACGTGCGTTATTTTTTATGAACTTCATCAAGTTTAAAAATAATAAAATCTGTACCTATTATTCGAAAATTAATCAAATAGCTGAACACCATGGCTATCTTAAATAAATTAAGTCACTCGGAAGGCTTTGGAATATCAAAGGTGTCAGACGAGGAGAGAGAATCAGAGTGGTGGAAGCAGTCGGAATTGATTAAGATTAGAAGGACTGACTCGGTTTTTAAATTGGTAAAAATATTGAGAGAGAAAGAGGTTTCCTTCCAGCAGCCCACTACACCTACTAGCACTCATGTATTCTTCTTCGATTGAATCTGTTGGTCTTGACGAATTGAAAGCTGAAAGCCGGAGGGAAGGAGGGGGTGGGAGGGAATCGTGCGTGGGCTGGGGGTTGGGTGGGTGGCGGTCCTCCTCGTGTGAGCATTACTCATGTTCGGGACCCCGAAGGAGCTAAGTCTTTTTTCTTTTGGTTTCTATCGCCGCCTCACCCGCTCTCCCACCACCCCCATTTTTCGTCCCCTAGCTTCCCCCACCCAGCAGCCACATCGCGCGAACTCCCTCCCTCGAAGGCATTCTACCCCGCCTCTCCTCGCGGCGGCAAAGCGCTGTTTAATTCCCCAGGATTACTCGTCCACCCTACCGGAGCAGAGCGCCCGTTGATAATCGGTAAATGGCGTATGAAAGTATTATAAAACAATGAACTTATCCGAAACCGCGTCACAGAGGGAATGTTGGCCATCTCTTATGACCTCCCCTTAATTTTTATTATTTTATTAATAACGGCAGAATAATTGCCGTGAGTTCGGATCGCTGTGCCTGGTCGGTCTACCTTTCGCACAAAAGTTACGTCTGTGTTTATACAGCGTTCCTTATACAAAATCCGTCTTCCCTGTTTCTCTTGCCATGGATCATAATGAATAATGTAACATTATCTACCGTGGTCACCAAAATAACCGATATTGTGTACATCATTGTGCCCTCACGTATGGAAAATAAATAGATTTCATTATTTATTCATTTGTTAATGCGACATATCTGGTCCTCACACGGACTTGGTAATGGATATTTCGATCGGAAATTTTCAATTAATTGTTTATCTAAATTTATTTTTATTGAATTGACCAAATGAAAGTATCAATCAGTAAAGGACTACTATAAACGTTTTGAGGGCATCATAACTATGATGATGGTTATTTTCTGGACACGTGGATATACTCGTTTTGGTGTACTCTTCTTTTTTTTAACGCCTGGAGCCCATTTATTCGATTCACTTTCATCCACGGGAATGAGAGATGTACGAAACAAGAAAAATTTACTCTTTGATCCGATGTTATAAATAAAAATTTGGATCCCATTTCGTACCTGTCTTTGTGGACCATCCGTATGTCGACGATTTGACCTGCTTGAACTTAATGCATCTCTCACGTGTACCCCCTTATTCGAGTATATGGTTTTGTCCTCGTGTTACGGGACACTGTTGTAGTCTAAAGGGGAGAATGAGTATCGAAATGCATTCTGTATTACACATTTCCTTGGCTTATGTATTTGTTAAAATCGTTCATGTGAGGCCCGAGGTGGCTTCCCATCGTTCTGTTGGTATTTGCACTCCTTATGCTGCTACAATTCTTTACATTCTTTCCGCACTCGAGGGTTCCTGCGATTTTGTTCTTAGGCGAACCCATGAGTATGCCTCTTCATCATATGGAAAGGTGGTCCAATAGCATAACAAGACTTCCAGCAGTTTCCATTCCTCCCTGGAAAGAGGCCGAGTGCATAAATTCTTCGGTCAGCAATTCGCATATCTTTCCGGATCATGTCCTCTCGTCATTCGTTTCGAAGTCTGATGTAACTGTAATTTTGACCCCGTTGATTATATTTATTTAAAGTCATCTTTCATCATATTTTAACGTGTTTTTATCTCTTTTTCCTCACATTCTTCATCACAAATTTTTATTATTTCTTAATAAACTTCGATACTTTTTGAGTGCACAGATGTCTGGAAAATTTAACATTTGCTAACCATTCCGAAAAATAACTCGGTATCGTGTGTCCGCCTTGAGTGAACAGAGAACCTAATGCATCATAATGTTCTGTTTTTACTAAAAAAATTCTCACTCCACACGCGCGACGAGCGATAAATACTTCATTGAATCCGTACTTTTATGAAAGCAATAATTTCCGTTAAATGTATGTGCTTATCTTTTGCCCTTTGCTAACATCACCTGTAATGCTGTCCTAGAATTCAATATCTCTTCTTTCACTGGCATTTCTCTTCACGTGTATTGTTAGAGATTCGTGGCAGGATTCGCTGGACCTTTCCCATTCCGTCACTTCGTTTTCTTCTACTGTTTTGAAAGCAAATTACATTTTGTTTTGATTGTGTTCATTATCTATTCTGGGAAATAGTATCGGACTGTTAATCGAAAGAAGCATCCTTAAAATTTCTTGATTTTGTCTAAATGAATGGATTTGTCTCTCTGTGTATCCACCATTCTTCCACTCTGCTATAATTTGTGGCTCAGACCTCTGAAAAGAAAACGCAGCAAATGCATGCGTGTGTGTTCATGTGTGTACATAGTTCATCCATGACGCCCTCCTCTCTCAGTACCCCCACTCATCGAATATTCCTTCCCCCTGCATACCGTCTTTTTTATGCTTTCTGGCGGCCACTTCCGGGAAGAGCACACTCACTGTGATTGAGAGAGTGCATTGCGAGCCAAAAGAAACTCCTCTTTCCCCCTTACAAGAACCAACATTCTTTCTCAGGTCTCTCCCTTCTTCCCTCGGCAACATTTCAACATTTTCCTAGCCTTTCTCCCTCTGCATGTATTATTCTCCGCTAGCCCCAAATATCTATGTGCCTGGGGGTGTTCCAAGAAATGGATGGCAAAGTTGGGAAAGTGATGTAAGGTCCTGGGTTTAGGGTACTAGTTCATCAGTTGTTTACTGAATATAATTGCTAATCATCTATGTATTTTTTGACATTTTCATACAAAGTGTAATGCTTGTCAAAACAAATTATTTGCTAAAATTTTTACATTTGAATGTATTTGCTGTTTGGAGGAGCGTGGTAGTTCGGTTAGAAAAACATTGGAGGTTAAACGGAAGGCCCAGGTTCGACTCCGCGTGACTTCTCCGGGGACTCTTAGCTTGGATCAAGCTGTGTGATTCCTCGAGTACCAGATCCTGGGAAACCACAGGCGCCACATGGAAACGTACTTTCTTCCCCAGCCTGATGAGTGAATGGCACAAGCCGTTAGAGTTAGTATTAGGTGAACTCTACCCACACCTATCAAGCCGACCTTCGGTGAATACAGCGGGTGGTTATTTATTTTTAGCTATTTTTATCGACTTGAATATCTGTGATCCTATCTGCAAAATAAACTTAATTATGCCATGGTCATACAGTCTGAGCTCCGTATGAGAATTTCATGGCTGTATTTCAGGTGAAAACAGTTGATCACTATATCCGCCTGCTTTCTTTAGTTCTACTGTCATCTGCATGTGGAAACTATTTTACAATGTATTTCTTATAGATTACGATAAAATTTTCAATATGATTAACCAAGCCCGTTACTTTCGTGTTCTCACCGTATCCGCCATTTTGCTAAACTATCTCCTACTGTATTGTCTACGAGCATTTCACAACCGTGTTAGTCAAGGGTCATTGTACGAGTGAAATCGTAATTGACATCGAAAATCCTATGACCAAGCATCCGATTCATTTGCGAAATACGAGTACTATATACCTTGATATTGCTTAGTTCTTAAATGAGCCGCTGGTTCGCTCCACTCTGCTGGCTCTTCCCCTGTGCCTCTTGCAGATACTTCTTAACTTCTCGTTTCCTTGTCCCTCTCCCCTCCGCCCCCTCTCTGCTTCCTCCCGCCTCGGAGATCACTGCAGCGCCCTCGAATCAGCCGCAAGGCCGCCCAATGCCCGGGCTCCACCCCCGGCCCATGTCACCACGTCCGCGGCCGGCCGGCCTTCCCTCCGACACCACCCCGCACCCCGGACCTCATCACATCGGCGGTCGCACCCTTGTCGACTGAATCATTGATCTCGATCGGCGCCCCATCTCCACCCTTCCCTTAGCCTCGTTCTTTTCTTCCGTCTTGAAATTGATTTGATGCAATTCTATCCCCTCCCCCTCTAAACCGTATCTTTCTTTGTGAATAAGAAACCTCACTGATAGAATAATAGTTTTTCACTCCAACATTTTACCTGAAAATATCTTCCTTTGTCTAGTGTAATTCAGAATAGAATTGTTCTCTTTTCGATGGCACACTTGCCTCTTGATGTTCATGCCCCTCTTGATCAATGCATCTTTAAAGATAATGTATTCTGTTAGCATGATTTTGGATGAAATGTGCGTTATCACCTCTTAATTTAGATTTTTCTGTTGAAATATTTACATACAAGTAACTGTAACCGTTTACTTGGAACTGTTAGTGGGTCATTGTGTACTTCATTTCACTGGCAGTTCATTCATTACACTTCGCTCAAGCGCATCGCGTGTACTGCTGATGAATGCTAGAGCGCTTGCCCTTTGTGTAGGGGTTTCCAGAGAAAATGCGTATTATCGTCCGAGTCAATATCTCTTATTCCGTGGAAATGTCAACTGCTTAAGAAAAGTGTCATCTGGTAGGTTTTCTTCTGGCGTCGCTTTTATTTGATTCGACGCGAGAAATAAAATTACGAAAGGCAGGTGCCCGGATGGTGAGGGTTTTGGAACCAGAAAGAGAGACGGCAGTAAGCGGTGACAGAAGACAGTGGGCGCACGTCAGCGTAATTTTATCGCCCTAATATGCGAGTCGAGTAGAACCCGATAAGATCAGCTGCCCGCATTTTCATTTCGTTCCCTCCATTTTTGTTCCCGGGGACAATCGAATCGACGCAACTTGAGGGCCGGGTGAGTGAGTCATCCAACGCGTAAGGGAAATCGTGTTGTGGGTAAGAAATATTATGCGGTTTAACGCTTAAGGAAGGCCTAGCGTTCCCCTTCCACACACACTCTCCTCCACACTAAATTTTTCCCTCGTAAATACAAGTAAATAAACTAAGTCAACTATTCGACGTCAAATATCTTATTTTCTACAAAATTTCAAGTAACTGATAGCCATTAATAAGGACGGCGATTGGTAATGTTCCCTTTCCTTCCACTCCATATCTTTTGCACAATTTTTTGGACAATCATATTTGTTTGATGACAACAGGTGGACCCTTTAAAAAATTCCGTAACGCTTGGCAACGGTGGTAGGGTGACGTCAGTTTCGTCAATAGCCTTTCGTCCATAAAAGTAATTGCCCCTTCACCACCACCCCCCCCCCCCCCGCACTTTCTGATCTAATGTCTTTGAATCTACTTCTTGTTATTAAGCCAATGTAGTTGTTACAACTGAGCATCGATGTTCGGTTTTTTGAAGTTTTATGGTACAAATGGGAAATTATTGTTCATTGAATATGAATATCGGATTTACTTCACACTTTTATCATTGAGGATAACTCATTTTAAGCACTTATTATAGACACGAAAAAATCGATCTTGTGCAGGCGTAAAATTTTAGATGGCGCAAACAACATGGTCAACGGTTTAAAGCCAGTGCACTATAATTCTATTTCCATATCCGTAACCTTGAAATCTAGATTCCCTCTTATTTTAACTGCACATTCCTTTGATTGGAGACCACGGGGAGGTTGTCGAGGACGGATCGAAATATAGGAGAGTGTGTAAGACAGGTGGGAAAGAGTGGGGCGTGGACTCAGCTCAGACTGTTTAAGGGTTAAAAGTGATGCTATCATCCACGTGCTTATGCTAATTACGTCACCGCTCCTCGTTTGGAATGGGAATGTTCCCTTTCCCTCCACTCCTTATCTTTTGCTTCCCGGCCCGTTCTGGCCATGGACCACCAAGCAAAACAACGTTGAATCAGTGCTCAAGCCGTTCATTCGTCCACCGCCTTATTATTAAGTCGCTGGGAAGAAGGAAAAATCTTGAGGACTTGTTCCATCCTCTCTTACCTTAGCCACTAGGGCCGTAAGAAGAGCCCTTCAACTCTTTTCCTCCCCATCAACTCTCCCTCATGAGCACCTGCTGGCGTCCGACGCCTTCCCGCCATCTCGCTCCCATCCCCGGTGACGCCCCTCCTTCCCACTCCATATGGGCAGCCTCCGCCCATGTGGCCTCCTAGGCGGACTTCGCGATAGGGAGTCTTGGGAGATTCACTCTTCGTGCACCCCATGACTCTTTCTCCAGATCATCGGCTCCGGGGTTTCTGGATTTCCATTGTCTGGTTATCTGCTTTATGGCAACCTCGCGCGGTCGTTCTATGAATTCTATAGGGTATTGTCTTCCTGTTATATTATTTCAGCCTGTCATTTTCAATATCTGCCACTCTGAATATTATATGAGATACTATTTCTCTAGAATTTCTACTCGTATTTTCTCGCTGATTTCTTGAGAAACCAGAAACTAGTGACTAGCCCATGGCCCCTGTATTTGATTGAACCCTAGCTATATTCCTTTAATTCTGATTAAATATGCTGGTATTTTTCATATTTCATTTGATGTACATTAATATTTCAAACCGTGAAGTTTGTTCATTTACTTGTCATTACTTAATTTATCGTGTGTAATATTGAAATGCTTAGGCCGAGAGTACCTTTCAAATTCGGCTCTTTAAGTTTCCTGTTATTCGTAGTGATATATGTTTGGTGATTTTACTTGTTCCTTTATTTCAATTTCTGGAAATCTAAGTTCCTTTCCAAAAAAATTGGTCACCGATGTTTGTTCATCTTAGTAAAGCAAAAGTTGCTCTTGAATTCTGATAATCACAAATAATTTCACGTTTTTTTTCTCGCAATTTCTCCATCATACTTAAGTCAACGGTTTCCCCTGTCTTAGTAGAGAGATTGGGCACTGGATTAGTACACTATTTCCTCGTTCATTCTTTTTTCCTTGGCTCTTTCTAGCTCCATTTATAATTCTGACTATTTAATTTTACCAAGTTGTAAATAATGTTCGAGAGCACAATGCACTTTTGCAAAATTAGTATTGCATTGAATTTCTAATCCGAAATATTTAGGTTTAACCTTGTGCTGGATTACTTTGGCAGTTCCATTTTTTTAAACTTTACCCTACTTCAGTGGAATTTTAACATATATTTTATCTCTCTCCCCCCTTTTCTTATTTCTCTCCCTCAAAATAGCCATCATTTGTTACGTACAATGCCCTTTCGATTGAAACTATCTGCTCAATTTTATAACATTTGAGACTAAATTTTTGTAACTTAACACAGTTTTGGAAGCTCTTTTTGTTTAGGGAATGACTCCCTCTTATTTTATACAGTACCCCGTAATCCAACGCAAAGGGCTTGTGGCTTCTTATGTACTAATCATCATCTTTGTGTTATTACCAATAAAACCGCAGAGATCAACTCAAAGACTGGTCTAATGGGTTTAGGGTAGAGCTCGCCAAATAGTAAGTCATTTCCGGCGTATCAAAATTTACCCATTAGGTTAGGGGTGTCCTTTCCGTGTGCCGCCTGTGGTCTCCCAGAAAGATCTGGCCCTCGGAAAATCTCTTTAGCTTGGATTTAGCTGAGGGTGCCGAGAGGCGTCATCCAGAATCAATCAAACCCGGGCTCTCCGGTCATTAGCCCAGTGCTCTACCCGCCAGACTGCCACGCCCACTAGTACAAGAAATCAAAATTGGAAACCGTTGAAAATACTATGGATGTACACAAAAAATATTACTTTCAATTAATCACTTGAATTAAATTTAATGACCCATGCGTCAGACCTAAGCTCCAGTACCAAAACTGAGTGCATTGCATTTGATAACTTAGTAGCCGGGAAGTACCTCGTTTGGATAGTTACCATTGTATACACTTAATGCTATAACAAAGTAGATATTTTTTTTACTTTGGGTTGCCATCTCTGTCGGATTTCTCCTCTCTATATGTTAGTATTTGGTGAATATTTTATCATCAAATTTCCACAAAATTCATGTTTTTTTCTGCACTTTAACATTTAGATTATTTTCTGATAAAATGTGGGTTTCCCGTTGCACTTCAAAAGTTTAACACTCAATCAAATGCAATTTTTTTAAATCCTATGATGGCTAATCTTTAAGGAGTTTTGATTAACTTAACTTATGTAAAATGGAATTGAAAGCCATTAATTTAATTTCTTTGATTTTTATAGTGAACTACGAGTTTTTCAACGAAAATTTTAGAAACATTTTTGCAAAATGCTCAGTTGCCGTGTATTCGTTCTATGACGTAACTGTCTTGCCAAGTGGGTTTAATATATAGTCCTCTTTCATGGCCCCCCGGCCAACCCCCCGACGATAGCCGATTTATAACCGGGGAGCGATGGATGCAGTATCACCCCATCCTCTCGTTCCTGCCTCCAAAATAATCCAACCCAATTCCTCCTCCATCCCTCCCCCTCTCTCCCCTCTCCCCCCGACCACCCCACCCCCCGTTTCCTTCGCTTCCCTTCCCTTCACCCAGATCCCACCCACCCGGAATTTCGCATATATCCACCACCCCTACACCCCCCTTTCCACTTTACACGAGCACCTCCTCTTTTCCCTCCCTCCGTCCACCCCCGCTCTTCCCTCTCCTCTCTCGCGACGCTGAATTATTCAGGACGACACTCTCCAGGCTCTCCACCCTCAACCCACCCCCCCTCCCGTTTCCTCTATCCTCTCCTCCCAAAGCGACAGAAGAAGCCTACTTCTGCCGCCGCAACTACTACCTCCCCGTTGCCATGTCGTCCCTCGTAAAATTCCTTCCTACACCATTTCTCCCACTCGCCTTCCCTGTCGCTCGTACCCTCATCCCCCTCTATTTCCAAAACATTTTTTTTATTCCTTCCCTGCCATTTAAAGCCTTGCTCAATCTTTTGCCTCTATCCCCGGATAAGCATGCATGTACGGGAATCATGTGCCTCCATATTGTGTGTTCCTCGACGCTTCTATCGAATTTTCAACCAAAATTGTTGTCGTTTTGGCTAGTTTCCTCTATATGAACTGTGCATCCCCCTCCTTGTCTCAGGATTTCATCTCTGCACCTTGGTAATCGTCAGGATGGTTCTCAGCAGTGCTCCTCGTGGCTATCAATTCTTTGAGTTTCTGTTTTGCCAATTTGTAAAAAAATGAAGCCGTAAAGAGTTATCATGTCGCCCAAATATCTATATGATGAATTATTTCTGTTGAAGAGAACACTAGAACACCAGAGTCCTATGGGGCTTTGCTCGTCATATGTGTCAGACTTAAGTAGGCAAAGGGTAACCTTTCCAGGTGACACGAAATTTGAGGGTTAAATCTTGAATAGATTTTGTCTAACCTAATAATGATCTTTCTGGAACCGAGCCTGAGGTGTGAAATAACCTCCGATATTGGAGCGCGTTAAAAGTACATTAATGTCACTGCTATTTTTAGGAAAATAAATAAAATTCATCAAATTCTTGCTAAAGGTAAAAGTAATTGTACTTCCAATGTGAAATGTATAACTGTTGTTCAATAGGAATAGCTTAAATACGACTCATTCTTGCTTGCGGGCTCTTGCCATTCTTGCTCTTGCGGGCTCACAAGCGGGCGACTCATTCTTGCTTGCACGCGCACAGCTTTCGTTCAGAGTTTATGCGCGTCATCTGTGTATCAAAATCTGCTGCTGATATCTTGTGGTCCCCGGGGTTAGCGAGAACAACGTGTCGCCATTAGTCAACTGGTGCCAACCACTACGCAAAACCGTGACATTCATCTGCATAATTATCAGGCACGGTAATATTCATAAATAACCAACTCTAGATCATGAATCCATGTTATTTAGCCATTTTTCTTCGTTTTGTTTTCTTTCCCTTGGCGCTTTTTATCTCTTTTGGGAATTTCTGTCGAGGCAGCAAAAATGAGCGAGCCGTCAAGGGAAGTGTAAGTCTTACCTCTAATTGGAAGGGAGCATTTTTTGCTTGCAACTCGCGGAGTATTTCGCTTTCAGTTTGACCCATGATGCGAAGGATGGGGAAAGGCGAAAAGAGCCCGTTCCCTCCAGCTACTTTCTTATCGCTGCAAAACATTCTCATTTGTTCCATTATTATGAAAATAGTTCATGGTCAATGGTTGGTTCTTCGGTACGTTGAGGATTTACAGCGTCCACTAGTCGCTAATTCCATTAATGAATTAAATGTTATCTAATATTTATTGTAGACGGAGGTAAGGATTTGGAGAATTCAAATCATTGTGCTTCCTGAAAATACAGTTGGTATTATTATTACTTGTAAGTTCCCTGTTCAAGAGAGGCTCTTGATGGACACGTGCTGATCATCACTACACTTCTTAGCCTTGCCCAACAACACATACTCTGGCACACAAAACTACTCAATACCACAAAGTTTCCGAGCCGTACAAGACCAAATTCCAGGCATCAAGGTTTTCACATTCATCTTTTCTAAACATTCTTACTGAACGCCTAAGTCATCAGTTCTCTCCCTCTTGCCTCTTTACCTAACGCAATTCTTCTTCTAGTATCACTAATACTTAGGCCATCTCAATCCGAAGCGCTTTCAAGATGAATGAACTGTTCTGCCTTCAATAGGTTTTGAGCTCCAATATTATCGTTTAACTTGGTCTGCTTCCTAATCAATTACTTTTTTTACATCTATTCTCATCCTATATCCGCCATACTGATTTAATAATACTCATCAATGATTGTAACTCCTTCACTGACTGGCTAAGTAAATCATGATCATCTATCATCTATAAACTAACTGATTTTATGGATTCCCCAGCGAATTTCATTCCTACCTGGATTTGTGCCTCTCTTATCATTACATCAGCAGATACGTATATTGAAAAAAAACAGGCGATAGTGGCCTGTCTCACTCTCCTACTTAGCACTTTACATGCTAATTCTCCAACCACCACACTCGCCTGATCAATCTGAGACATATATACAGATTTCGGACAAGTCGCATACATTCTCTGTTCCTTTCTGTAAGTGATCTCATTGCATGCCATCACGCGCGCCTGTCCCGTTTATGAACCCAAAAATTGTCATCGTAAGAATTAATTTTCCCTGCTATTCATCCTATGATGATCCTGACAACCACTTTAGCAAATTATTGTTTTATAATCCTAGCATATGACTACCTTATTTGGAATGGGAACTAACACTTATCTGGCAAAATCTTCCGATCAAATTCCTTTTCCCTGCGTTGAACTTATTGAAAATCATATTGATTTTGTTTCACAAACGTTGAGATTAAGATATTTACTTGTAATATATTTTTTCTTTCTGCCCCGTTTTCTCAGACCCTTAAGTGGTCTTGCTGGATTTTATCTGCTCGCATGACCTTATTGGATTCAATTTCCTTGATTGACTTTCTATCTTGCAATCAAGTATGACTGGACCAGAGCTATCCTAATCTGCGCCATACAAGTATTCTATTTCTATTTTTAAACTAGCTGTTTCAATATTTTTACCATATAGATCCTTTATGTATTTTTCCATTTTATTTGGAACTTAACTCAGCCAATTATTAATTTTCCTGAATTATCCTTGAGAAAGTGCGCGGGTTTCCCTTCCTAATCCTAATAATGATTTCACCTCCTTTTAAATCGCGTTCATCTTATCGTTCCTTCATGAGCTTTTTTTATTCATTCTTATTATTCTCCTTCCTCAGTTTACTATTCCACTCCTTGAACTTCCTTCTTCCTAATTCCGTGTTTATCAATTGGCATATCTTCCCGGAAATGCTCTTGGAGCTCGTCGAGATGTGTTGAAGGTGATTGTATATGATGATGCGTATGAATATTTAGATTGAGTTAACTTGAGAGCTTTCTGGTAACTCAGTTTCCGTAAGAAAACATTTAGTTTTGCAGTTTTTGAAAAATATTTGATTAACAAAGTTGTTAGTTTTTCTCCAAATTAACTCTAACAAAGTCTCTCTTCCAAATTAACCCAACCTCCCCCTATATAATATTGTACCTGAAGATGAAGAAGTAACGTCGAACGGACCTAGGTCGAAATATATTTATTAACAGTGGAATGGTGCATTATTATTTGCTACGAATCGATCATTTTCGCCTTCCATGACATCACTAATGATTCCTCAAAAAGGTATTGGGAGATATTAATTGAATTTTGCCTTCCATATATCGCTGCCTTCTGAAATTCCATTTCATAGGGCACCTTAATTTGTATTTGCACATGAATCCCCACATCATTATTTAAATATTACGAATTTCATTTTATCGAGGCTTCCATTAATTTTTTTCTAGATATATCCAGTTAATTTGAATGCAGATTGGCCCTTGGCATTCGTTTTACTGTACTACTGTTTCGAATTGCCTTTCTTAAGGATATGCAAGGCCAAGGATCATACGTCTATTCAATATTACCTGATTAGACTTCTCGAGATGCAGAAATATTTTTCCTGAATTTCATTTTGTAAATTTTGACGCTGCACGTTGAACTTCTGTACACAGCATAATCACAACTTTAATACATATTTGCAAGGACGTGATTCGCAACCTTTCACTATGTGTCTCTGAGTATATTCGAGCATGTAAAGTTAATGCGTTCGAGAAGCTTCTATTAAGGACATCACTCTTCAGGGAGGCTCTTCATGAAAATTGAAAAATAGTTCTGAGTATTGCTGCTCGCCTCCTCGTAAGTATTATACTCATATATACAAGTATAATCTCTCTTTTCTTAGCCATTTTCTGCCATCAACGTGTAGCGGAAATTTATCACGTATATGGTCAGAAGTTCGAATTTAATTAGTTTTCCCATCGAATATCGAGACCTATGCTTTTCTAACTTCACAGATTACCTCTTTTAAGAGTTAAACAATTACTATTCTACTGAGGTTAAGTAAAATGACGATATTGAATCCTGGGAAATGGTATGCATGGTTTATTCTGGTTAGAGCGATAAAATATTTCCCAGACCCGAATTCATTTTGACTCTCGCGTGTCCACACTCCTTTTTAGGTTGCACCTTGGTGCCAGGAAAGCCTCCCTTAATCCTGCGATTGAGCTGCACGAAAACGCTGGTGAATATTGATGAGGCGGAATATCTCCGTCCTCCATTCTCCATTTGAAATTTTGGAATCGTATATTTAAAGTTGGGGAGGGTGATATATATATAAGGCACGTGGTCACGCGTTTTTTTCATTTCTTTGGTTTTACTCTCGAAGCATGTGGATTAATGAAAAAGCTGAAGTGGAATGTAACTGATTGCCTGGAATCATTTCCCTCCTTTTCCCAAATTGCCTCAGTTCCCTACCTTGACATGGAAATCAAATTCGAAAGTTTTATTGCAACATATGCATCAAAAAATTAACCGTTTCTGAGTCACTACACGTGCTTACCAGGAATTGACATTGACCTGGGATTATTACGAGAACCCATGCAGTCACTCGTAGAGTTTGTTCCATTTTCGAGCCATCGTTTCATGCATCTCTACACTTCGTAATGAACGTAGGTTCATTCTGTTAATTTCGGTAAGGTACTTTTAATAGACCTGTATCTAAATATGAAACCGGTCCGTTGCTATTCGCCGACTCACGAGTTCCTTATATATGATGTAAAGATACCAGGCTGATTAAATAAAAATTCGTAATTATCAGCAATTTCCCTGCGTTGTGCTTCTCGAGGAGCGTATTGATTTCGATTCACTAAATGTAATGTTTAAAACAACACCTTATACCATAGGGCATAAATGATGCATTGTACGTATCGAGTCTGTTACATACGCTCCGCGTTTATTTTATAACGAAACGCAGCGTGCTTTTATTTCAACAACACTAAGGTAATAATCGAAGGGCGTGTGCGTGTTTGTGAATGTGTGTAAGATTTTCCTTGCGGTGTTATACTTGTGTGTATCCTTCGAAACACCTCACACCTGGGCTTAAACTCTCTGACCCTTCCGCCATTCTTTTTACTTTTGAGGTTCTTTAACCAATGGTGCTCAGGCTTTCCCAGGTCGCCCCTCTCCTCATTGTCCGCTCCCATTCCTTTCCACTCGCCCCTCTTCCACTGCCGTGGTCAAAAGTGACCCTTCTCACGCGATTCATGTCTGCTCCTACCGCACCACCGAGCGGATTACGGGTCAAAGCGTTGTCAAGTTGTTTCTTAAATATTCTTTGTTATTCCTTTTCACCGGGGTCCTTGCTTGGAAATTGATGTAGCTTCACGTTGCGAGATTGGTGAATTTGCATTAGGATGGATGGATACTAGGGAAAAAGGGGCAAGTGACGTGGCAGGGAAACAACTGGGAATAAAAGGTATCGTCGCTTGGATGTCCCCGTGAATTCTGGAGGATGATAATCAAGTGATACACACAGGTAACAAGCGTTTAGATAAATAAAGTAGTACAGTAAGACCTTCCAAACGTACTGAAGTCTCATTGGTACTACTTTTCTTTCAAAGTGTGTGCCAGAAGGCACGATGAAATCGTTGATTTCAGAATATCTCGATATTCTTGCGATTTTTTTAATACCTAAGTGTAGGACACTTCCCAAAAAAATGGACATATTGTACAAGTGGTGAGCCTAGTAGTTTAGGGCTGCTTTCTTCCAACGCACCCAGAATTGATAAGTTGAACCGGTTAAATGTAGTATCAAACGAATAAATGCGGTATCCCTCGCAGAATAGTGATCCCAGTTATCATTACCATTTCTCATTCAGTGTATTGTTAAGAGGAAGTTATCAGTGGTATCCCATTAGTTCATTTTTTAAGAGTAAGAATATATGTATACAGGTATCTCGTACCCTGTATCTCGCTAGTCGACGGAGGACATATTGCCGTTATGATACCTCGCTCTGTGTTCTCTAACGTGATCAGTTGAATTAATTTCATTCTGCACAAAATCACGCGCAGGTTTTTTTTGACAGTCTTCATTTCACTTCGGCTCGAGGGGACGAGCGACCATTGTGATGCCCACTCACCCTCACGCAACCCGGGGAAGTTGGAGAAAGCGCTCGCAACATGTGAAAACCCGGGCACCCCCTGAGCGGTGGTAGTTTTATACCTGTGGCTAAGAGGAAGCGGGCACGCTAACCACCCTCCCCAGCGCTACACGCTACCTCGCGGCGCGGTGGGAGGTGGAGAGAGGTAAGGGGGGGGGATTCGGGGCCGCCGGAGGAGGGTGGATGAGAGGCAGGTATCGGGGGGTGGGCGAAGCGGTGGGGAAGGAAGAATAGAATGGAAGAGGGCGAGGGGGCGTGGGCGTTGAGGGGGTGGGAGGGGGCAGGGGCGGGCATTAAGGAGGGATGAAGCGGAGGCGGGGTAGCGGGAGCGCACACGGCGAGGCTGTGACAAAAGCAATGCGGAAGAGGAGGGCGGGGAGTTGACGGTGTTGGCGGGATAATTAATTGGAAGGTGTTCGCCATGGAAGGAGTGTGGGGGATGGGGAAAAGGCGAGGGGGGGGGGGCTGGGTGATGCATGGAAAGAAAGGAACCACGGGGCGGGGGGGGGGCACGAGGGAGAGAGGGGGTAGGGCGGCGAAAGGGGGGTTGGGATTGGTGTAGGAGGGCGCTCGGCCCGTGAGAACAATGGAGGTGTGCTGGTGGTGGAAGTAAAAGTACATATATAAAACGGAGGTGGCGCCGTTGCTCGTGAAAACGGAGAATTAATGGACGTTTCCCCGGGATTAATTTCTTTCATTATTTGGTCCCCGAAAAATATTAAGCTCGATTGTCTTATTTTTTAGCTTTTCAGTAATTCCCTGCTCTTTTTCAAATCAAAAAGATTCGATCAGAAATCATGGAAGCATCCTTATTTCCGGAAATTTTCTCGAATGGCTCGACGGGTGATACCTTAACAAAATCTTCCCGTTACTTTGGTATTAAATGACTACTAATCGCTGGAAAAAAGGGTTTCGTACCTCCAACATGCAAATAAAACTATTAGCATTGCACATTGAAAAACATTAAAAGGAAGAGTCCACTATTCTCCCACGAAATTTCAATTTTACAATTCTTGGAAAAATATGAGACTGATGAGGATGAAGTATTAAAACAATAGTTTTCAAGTGGCTTAGTGACAGAGGAACAAAATGAAGTTGATGACATTTTTCAGAGAGGATCAGCTTTTGAGCTTCGTTCTACCAGAGTGTACTCGTACACGTATATCTGCTTGGAAGGCTTTCCTTCTCTTAGTGATTATCATTACGAGATATTTCTGTATTGTATGCGATTATAAGTGTCATTTTTTTATTTATATGTGCATCTAAAACTAATAGGCAAATCGTGAAGATAAGTTGGGATACTCTCGAAATGTTCTGACTACAGAAGGTTATCGTCATAGGGACCCAGTTATTCTTTTACCTCACACCGAAACAATGCGACGTGTTGATGGCGTTGCCTTCGCTCCGGCTTTGGGCATAACAGGGTTTGAGATCTTCTTGAGATATCCTTTTAAAGCATTGTTCCTTGGAGCTTTATCTTTTCACTGACATCGATCGTTAATCGTTGAAATCCGGAAAAAATTGCTGACATACGACATGTTATGGGACACGGATGGACGCGGAGTGAAAAATCATGATTGTGGACTCTACTATGAATACATGTGGAAGAAGATTAGCTGTGGGACTTGCTGGACAATCATTCTGTGGAGAACCTATTTTTTTAAATATGCGACCACCTAGCCAGCATATAGGCCATCACTACGGCACGTACTGGAGTTTGTTTGGGCTACGTACGGGGCTGCAAACCGACATGTAGCGCGCTAGCAAAGATAGGATGGTCGCAGGACGTAGTCAAAGAAACGTGATGAGTTACCCGCCCTAGTTCTTCAGTTGATCCGATGTGAGAAGTTACATGCCAGATACTGATTATCCAGAGCAGCGGTTCACAAACTCCTCGGCGCGACCCAAATAAGTATCGCCAGATGATCCCTGTGCTCATGCACTGCGTCCTGTTTCACCAGGACAAGGACATATCATGACTTACAGTGTCAATATAAATCGGGAGACTACTCAATCTTATTCAGTGACCCTTAACATGCGCTATGTATTTAATGATACAGAGAATTATTTCCAAAACACATCTTTAAGTTCTCGCTATTCATATGGCCACAAGTTTCTATGAAAAATATTTGAAGTATGTATCTGTTACACCTCTTATCTCGGTTTCGGTAATATGCCTTCCGTTGAGCGTTTCAGTGGAATTTCATGTTTTTTTAGTATTTATTACTAGTTATTAATTATCTTATTATATATTCACATGTACTACTATTCTACGATTCTAAAGTGGCGTGCCTCTTAGAGAGATGATTATAACTAATAGTGAAAAGTTTTGTACTCCACAAATTCATCTGCAAATATATTTCAGTTCACTTCAGTGAGTTTGCATGCTCACGATGCGAAAAAGGGATTCTGTTTACAAAGTGGAAAATACATCAGGAAATCTATCGGCATGAGGCAAAATTTTGTTTAAGCAACATTTATCTAAGAAATATGAGAGCCTAAAGTTATTATTTTTCCCGTTATACGCTGAGAATCCCGTTCCTTTGCTATAGCTAACTCGTTTTTATTCGCGCTTGCTTCTATTCTAATATGTATGAAGTGATGAAAAAGTCCTATGCTAACAATCCGTAACAACGTTTTGAGAGCAGAATTCCTTATTAAGTAGCGCTTTCATAGTTGTTTTAAAAATGTAAAACTAGAACTACTGCACAAATATTTATTTTATTGTGACAGGTAAAAAACCATGATGTTTTTAGTAGGCCATGAAAAATCATAGGACGTTGTAATCAAGAGGGTAAATGCTTTTCCATTGAATTTGTTTTTCGATCAATATCCGTACATATGTCAGATGAGTTATTTCAAACACGATCTTTCGTTTATTTATTTCTGTCAACTTTCGACTAGCTGTTGACCTTCATTTTACATACATAGTTAAGGTTTACATTGAAATTCATATTCTTATTAAGAGATAATAAACACGTTTCAGCTGATTACATATGTCATATGAAGTACTTGGGGGTACATCTTATGTTTTTATTTCAAATTCAGCGTTGACATATAGCCAATCAGTGCGCCGTGTCAAAAGCCATATCAATCATTCGTGATTGATATGACTTTTTCTCGTCGAGCACACTGGATCGTTTCGTACGAAAGGAAACGGAAGAGCTTCGCCTGCAATTTTTATTTTCCGCGCCATCGCCTGGCATTCGATTGGTCTAAACCGGCATAATTAGAGGATTCCCCTGAAATCTCTAATTGAATTTCCCGGCGAAATCCGTTTCCGTGCTGAATATGAGGACTTTGTACGTACGATGGAACAATATTCAATCAACATTTTCCTCTTAGTTGCGCACGGTGTGTGTGCTCCATTATATACAAGTACGGCTTCGTCGACTTTTTTCCATTCCCTCCTCTGCCCTGCTTCGTCCTCCCGTGTAAGGTACTTCTATTAACGCCCACCCTCTCTTCCTCCGTCCCGCCCACCCTCTCCCCTCCTGCCTGTCATCTCCCCTCCGCTAATCCCACCCCCTCGAAGCCCCCTCCCCATTCCCCCGTCCCTCCCACCATCTAATGGCGAGCGCCTGTATTCTCCGCTCCCCGAACGTGGGGCTTTAATTAAGTTCTCATTCACTGACTCTCTGCTGCAGTTATCGTTCGCTTCTAAGGTTTTGTATGGATATTTATTCAGAGCAAGAGGGGGGGTTGGAGGTGAGAGAGGGAGAGCTTCTTCCCCCGACGCTGTGCGTACGTTATGTACTTCCTATCTTGTTGACAATGAATTGCGATGAATACATTCATAGGATACATAGATTAATATATTCAAGGGCGTGGCTTTTTTTTGAGAAGGTCGTCTGGCAGGATTCTTCATTTATGCGTACGTGTCGTTCCCCCTTCCCGGCTTCTTTTTTAAATTTTTTTATCCTATCGCACCTCTATCCTTCCCATCTCTAAACACTGCCTGCATCTTCCATTGGGGTAGAATATTTAAAGAGAAGCATTGAGACAGTTCAGGTTCCTCCTTCATTAAGAAGAGTATTTTACTCAACTCCGATGTCCTTCAAGGAGAGTGTATGTTCTGGCATTGGTACGCATTTAGTTTCAGGCGTCATTCTCCTCCGCGAGATAATTTCTAGTTGGCTGAATTTCAGGTAGCCCCTGGTCATATCGCTATCGATAACTGACCACTATTACGAGGAACCCCTCTGGAGGAGGTTTTCGCAGTGCCTTCTGATTGGAGTTACCCTCCTTTCCCCAGCTATGCCTTCGCAAAAGAATATTTTTTGCATGTGATGCGACCTTAACTTGTGGATAAGAGACGATTATTGATTGTGGTGGGGTATGATTCTTCATGAATTCTGGGCGAATCAGATTTCCGACGAGAGTCACATTGGAAGGATATTTTTCAGATGTGGTACCGACGAGTAAACATTTTTCCATTCAAAATATCGACGCGTTTAAATAACGATTTCCTTCCCCGTCTGTCCTTGTCCGCAGCCGGAAGACCCCGCTGTGTAAAACCCTTCACGTCGTTAAATTTCCTTCCTCCGCCTGTACACACCTCTTCCTCGGCCCGTCCACCTCCGCCGCAACGGTCTCTTCCCTCCCTCCCTTCTTTCCTACCCTCCGTCCCACACTCCTCTTCCCTCCCCGTTTATTTTAAACCTCCGGCGGCTGAGGCCACTCTCATCAATCTCGAAGGTTTTTTAAATGCGCGCGCTCTGTTGTTGAGGAATCAGGAATGCTGTCCAACCCCTTGCTTGGGCGTCTATATTTTTTTATTTCCTCTCTATTCCTCTCCCCTCCTTTCGATCTCTTCCACCCTTCTGGTCCTTAGTTGATTTTTTCCCTTCCTCTGTCCATCCTTCCTCATTATTCGCCCTTTTCCTTTGCCTATCTTCTGCGCGCTTATTCCCATGCAGTACCTTGGCTCTCTCCGTCACTTGGGTGTCCTTTATATTTTGTAGTCTCTTGGGAATCATTTCTGCTTTCTCTTGCCTTTGCCGTATTTCGCTACATGATTCATTTTTCGAAGCAAATTATTCTATAATTAGCTCTTTTGAAGGGGATTTTTCTGTAAACAACTTAACTTCATATGATTTCACCGTATAACTCTTTTTCTTTTTTAAAGTTGTCCGTCTCATCCAAAATTCTGTTTCCTACCTTTTCTTCTATCGAATGATTGATGTGCTGTATTTATTTCTGTATGAACTTGTTCACATTCCCTGCGATAATCGCTGCTGCTGCGATACCGTTCCATTTCGCTCACGGCTAAAGAAAATATTGAGCTAGTCTCTGGTCATTAGAACGAGAATTCCTAACCATTTCCTTCACTCACAAATAGAATGAGCGAAACTATGAATCTGAGTTGGAGCAGGAACCTTGAATATGCTCCTGCACTGCGGGGATATTGGATGTCCACATCCGTTCTGCAGATTAGACCACCCTTGTGAAAAATTAAAAATGGGCTCAACAGAAATAACGTCCTCGTTCACTTCCCGATCAAAGCATGGCCAAGGTTGAGACTTATCTGTGGTTGATTTTTATGAAGACTCAAGATAATATGATTAATCCACCACCCTGCGCCATGCATCCCCTTGGTGGTTGGTATCTAGTAATGACGTTATGCAAATGTGTCAGTTAATACTGTAGAGAACTGGAGCTTTAATTTTCCGACATTTTTGAAGTATCTTTGCGCTCATTAGAAAAACCTTCCGTCTAAAATACACCAAGGAAAATACGGTCTAATCATGTTTCTGAAAAAATCCTTTGTTCTCTAGTAAATGGAATCCCCCCGACCGTGTCGACGCTATCTTCTGCATCGATGTTCCGGTTTATCGGGGATGGATTCCCTCCTGGCACTCTCATGGCTCTCGTTCGGATTTTCACTCTCACCTTTGAATGCCTGTCGTTCGCGATCGCGAGATATCGTCCTCCGGTCTTCACTTATGTTAGCGAGATTTCAGAACTTTGCGAATTTTGATCGCCCAAAAAATTACTTTACTTATTACGCGAATCCAGTCAGGATTATGTGCTGTCCCTCTCCGCAATATCAGATTCTTACCGATGTTGCCAGTAGGTTTCGGGGTGCTCAGGTCATATGTGATCGGTCCTCGGCTGAGACTCGAGGGAGACTCGATGATGAGACTCTCCCGTTTCGCGCTCTCTACCTGCCTCCCCTACTTCGAGACCTCCCGCCCTCCCTCCCTCTCTCCCAACCATCATTCCCTCTTCATCCCTTCCTTCCCTCTCCTCCTCCTTTTTCCCTCTTTCTCTCCCCCGTATGCCCTGAACCTTTTAACATCCTCGTCCGCCTTTTCCTTTTCGTCGTAAAACAACCCCGATCCCCCCCCTTTCACATTTTTCCCGACCAATACTTCTCATCCCGAACCCTTAACCCACGCCCGCCTCTCGTTCTCCCTCCATTCCACCAACCCCTTGTGAGCAAGGCGGGGGGAAGCACGGCCCCCGTTCGCCCGCACACATACGTAGGTACAGCCAGAACCCTCCAGCATAATCTAATCCCCCTCCCCTCTCCGACTTCACCCTTATCTGCATTCTCCCACCTCCCCCTCCCTCGTTATCTCATGCCTGCCCTTGTGACTGCGTGTTCGCTGCTTGCTTTCTCATCCTCCGCCACCCATTTCATCCCATCCCCGTTTCCTTTCTTTTCTCCCTTCCCGTCCTTTCGTGTCTCCTTCTCGTGCTCACTTCACATTTTTTTCATTCCCTTATAAAGCCACGCAAGTCTCTCATTTCCTCATTCCTATTTCTCTCCATTGGCCCACAGATCGAATCTTCGAGTTGCTTTTTTGAGTCCATCACACGTTTCTTTTGCATTCCATGTGTTCATTCACGAATCCATGCTATAATGCATACCCCAAGTCGATGTTTGGAGTCCTTGTTGAAAGGATGTGGTCGAGATGCCACTTTTCATAAGTGTCTCAGTCCCATCTGTAGAGTCCCTCTCTGTGAATGTAGGAAGTCATTCATTTTTCGCTCGCTTTCCCTCAACTCATGGTTATTTATTGTACGTGGGTAGCGATTCAATTTTCAAGAATGCAGTTCTGATACTATTTGGCGGATCGGGAATTCAATTTTTCTAGCGCCGTAGCTATTTCGCCTTGCATGTTATACCTTAACAACTCTAATTATTTTCCTTCAAAATGTTTACACTCTGACATGTTGGTCACTGAGCAGTGAATCAAAACTGATAACTCTTCAAAAGTCATTATTTTCACGAATTATTTTGTATGTAGATGCTGTTATTCCTTGTTAAGAGATTTTTATATATTTTATTTTAGACGATATAAGTATTATGAACATATATATTGAGAAATGATCCTATTTCCGATCATATGAAAGGCTGAAGACTCCACTGATTTCAATTGCAATGTAATAGGTTTTCAGTACAGCGTCCTCTGATTCACCTCAAGAAGAGAAATATTTGTTATTTGATTTATGTCGATATTTCATGCGTTCCAATGTCTTTTTCTTCAGCCCTATCATTTTGATATTCCAATTGCAATATGTTCATTCTTTATATCTTCTTTTCTGTCAAAGGTGTAATACGTGCCTGTTTTCTTTGTCAATGAGTTACCCTTCTCGTTCGTACTCCTACCTTCTTCCCCTAACTCTTTGTCTTTGGAATTTCCTCACCCTACCCCGTCTTCAGTTCTCACACTCTTTCCCTCATCATTTTCTCTCTCCTTCCCACTCCCATTCGGATTCCCCTCTTTTAAGTCCTTGCTTTACCCTTTTTCGTGGCATTTTTTCGTTATCCGTTTGCTATCTCTTCCCCGTCTCGAATGGTCTTTTACCTTTGCGTCTCAGGATTTCGCGCTATCTCTTCACATCTTCTGTGATTTTGTTCCCAATTCCTTCCCGGTCGATTCACTTCCACTCCGGAGGCACAAGTCTCCCGCGGCAATCGACCCTCGTCGATCAGAAATCGCGGCGCCTCAAGTGCGTGCCAAGAAAAAACTTTGTCCGCCGCTGCTCTCCGATGACACCTGACCCAGACTTGAAACGTAAGCGGGAAAAAATGTTACCTTTAAATGGTTTCCTTCTTCACCAATGTTCATTTATGTCTTTCATTCAATGGAAAGTCAGTCGAAATACATTTTTATTTACCAAGCATGTGAGTGCATAATCCTTTCATGAATCCAGGTTTCATTCGGTTGTCATCTTTAAAGAATTGGCACGTTTAGATTTTAGCGTAATCAAAGTAAGCTAACGAATGATGAGGTCTCAGGCGTGATGTGGTGGAAGCGTAACATATTAAAACCACAGGTATTGCAATTTTCCACTGGATATTTTATTTCGACACTACCGGTTTCGATGTTACACCTGATGATGATGTGAAAACATCGAAACCGGTAGTGTCGAAATAAAATATCTAGTGGAAAATTGCAATACCTGTGGTTTTAACAAAGTAAGCTAATTAGTCTTTCAACAATTAAGATGTACTTGAGCAAAAATTGCGTAAAAGAGTGGAGAATAAAGGCATCAGTGAAGTTTTAAGCAGTATACCAAGATATATACTCTTTGGTGCAATTTGTCTTTGAACATATCCATAATTCACTATGATATGTACAGGTTATATACTATGTAGAAAGTCCAAATTTATCGGTAGCTTCATATTGTCCTTTACCTAACATCTCGGGTTCATTTCTATAATTATTTCGGTGACCTCGTATCTGTACCGACATTAAGGAACCAGTCGGGTCATCGTCCACTCCCTCATAACCTTCTTATATTATTTCCTTATCTCACTTTGATTTCACGTTTTTTCCATTCCTATGATACCTTTTATTAGGTGTTTGGATGCTCTTACTGCACCTACCTTTCTTACGACTGACGTATTTTATCCAAGTTTTTTCGTTTACTGATTCGAAAGTATCTCGCTATTGCTGTCGCTGTACGAAAGTTACAATATCTCCTTTTATGAGGATAATCCTTTTCATCAGCTAAAGAATCGAGGAAACTCGTGCGACTTGGGAAGCTGATATCAGCCATCGTAGATAAACAGGACCAACGTATATCATTAGATATATGTTTATTTTCAATCATGTTTTTACCATAAATAAAATTATTGTTTTAGGCTCATAATCGGTTGTTTGGTTGGTTTTGTTGGGGAGGCGACCGACAGCTAAGGTCATTTGCGCCATTAGAGATGGGTGGGAAAGGAAGGGTGGAGAGAAACCCGGCGTTGTCATGTCGAAAGGCGCCAAGGGGCCCGCAGTTTAACATCCCATCCGACGGACGTCGTACTCACTCAAAATGCTCTCCATAAAGCACCTAAAGTAAGGATCGGGATACCACTGAAAAAATTTTGTTGTCTCCGGGATTTGAACCCGAGCGGTGAATTAACTGTACGTTAGCCTCCGCACCATCCCGATCCCCCTCATAACCGGTGCATTCAATATATGTATACGTGTTTAAATGATAATTAATTTTTTTCACGAAAAACGACTACGCACTCTACGTAACTTACCAGTTAAAATTGTGCCAAATTCGAATCCGATGTCACCGTTACTATTGTAATGTAGTCTTCCTGGTATACTTTTAATGGTATGTGTTCAAAGTTCAATTTAGAGACCATATGCGCATGATCCTAAAATTTGCTTTCGCTGTAAAACAGAACCAGAAGTTCACTAAAACCTGTTAAAATCTGGTACCATTATCAGTTTTTGTCTGCACTGATCGCGTATTTATGAGTCATCATGTCGGCCGCCACCCGCAGGAGAAGGCTCAATGCGTGGAGAAGTTAACCAGAAATATGCAGTCAATTTCAAAGATTTTTCAGAACAACGACAAGCTACCGAGTTTTTCGTGAAAGGCACTTCTGCGCTGGGTCTCTAACAGTTGGTCGCACCACATTATCAGATCGTTATTTCTCGGCAGGTTTCCCAATATTGAATTTTTAAAATTCTGATGGTAGAAATAAATAATGCCGCAAAACTTACTGATCCCATGGAAAATCGCAAAAGCCGCCTGAATGGAATTTGATCAGATCATTCACCAAGAGTTTCTCTTGGGATTCTTGCATGTTTTTGAGTATTAATGAAGCTGTAATTTATAAATATATCATCTATTTCTTGAGTTGATTTGTCTCCCAAGTAATAAGCTCATCCTGTATTGGAGTAAGTTGATTTGAAGATGGTTATTGTTCATTTTTGTTCCCGCAGTTGTCGTGCACCTCATACTCTTCATCCACCTCCCTCGCCCGCCGCCAGCCCCCCCTTTTCCTCCGCTACCTCCCCATTCTTCCCTCCCTCTCACATTCACCCCCAAACACCAACCTCTCCCACCCCTTCGCCATTTTGAATTAGCCGGCTTTTCCCTCTCCACCCCGCTCACCGTCCTTCTCAGCCACCCTTTCCGCTCTCCACCTCCTCATCTTCTCCAACCCCCCTCCCCCTCTCTCCCATCCCAATTCCTCCCTCCCTTTACTCTCTTCTGTTTGCCTTCCCATAAATAAACGCTAATGAGCTGGTCCAGTCCACGCACTTGATTGACCGCCCCTTTAAAAAAATAAATAAAAAGTGCTCTCTCTCTCTCCTTCGCAAGGGTGATGCGAGGGGGCGAAAGAGGAGGTGGGCGGGGTGTATGCCGGCGGGGCGGAGGGGTGGATAAAAAAGCCCACACATTTTACGGAGCGCACACATTCCCAGCTATACACATGCAGGGACACACGTGCGCCCTTATACGCGCGCCCCTCTACGCCCTCCTCCCGTCATCAGTCTCCTCTCCCCCGCCCCTAACCCCCCTTTCCCATCCTTTCTCCTTCCCAACCCTTTGGCATCTACACTCACCCACTCTTTCCCTCTCTCTCCCTTTCTCCGCGCCCATATTCCCCCGACGACCGCCTTTGCTGGTCCTCTGAAGCTCTGCGGGAACGGCGGGCGGAAGGAGGAGGGGGGAGGCGTGGAAGGGGTAAAAAAGACCACGTACCAGTCTCTCAGTGTTTCCCTATGCCTCCTCCTGACGTTTAATCTCTTCCCGACGCGCCTTCGATGCAACTCTCCCCTCTCCGTCCCGCGCACTGTATTGTTAAAGCGGAACGTCATGAGGTGAGGTCATTAGCGCCTAGAAGTAGTGCGGGGAGGATGTTTCGGAGATAAGGGTTTGAGCGGGAAGGGAGGGATGTTTTTACGGGATAGGGATGGAGGAGAGAGAGTAGGCCTGGGGAATAGAAGAACCCCTCTTCCCTCCTCTCCGGCACCGGCTTGCCTCCTTCCACTCTCTCCTCCCTCCCTCCCTCTCCCTCCCCATATCACTCCATCCCCCCTCTCTCTCTCTCTCTCTCTCTAACTAAGCGCACCGAAAGGGATGGCGCCACTTGACGCCCAATCCAGCGGACGGTGGATTTGTGTGCACTGGTCTCGATGTGTTCGATTCGCATCACGAAGTTGGGGCCGATGAAAATAAAAAAAAGAGTTAATCCCACTGAAAACAGTCTACCATCTCCCGTGGGAATCGATTCTCGGCTCTTGAGGTGGAGAGTCAGCAATGTGGAGCCACTCGTCCTCGACTTCGCCCACGCCGTGCCTCTCTCTCTTCCTTCCTTTCTTCCCTCCTCTCACCTCCTCTTTACGTCGTCTGACCAAGTCACTTCCGGACCTTGCGTTAACCCTCTCATCAACCCCTTATCCTTTTCCCCATCCAGTGGATAATGGAGGAGGATAATTTGATCAGTCGTTGCAAAGCGTGGTCTAAAGGTAAGATTGTATTGGACTGCGGGCGAAAATATTCTAGTGTGAGATGTATCGACGAGGGAGTTGTCTGAAGCCTGTCTCCACTTATTTTCTTTTTCAAATTCGAATGTCGCTGTTGAGTGAGAAATTC
This sequence comes from Hetaerina titia, assembly GCA_037158775.1. Lineage (NCBI taxonomy): Eukaryota > Metazoa > Arthropoda > Insecta > Odonata > Calopterygidae > Hetaerina > Hetaerina titia. The sequence goes on from CM073768.1 coordinate 22,602,384, forward strand.
GTTGAGCTCATGACAGTGCGAATGTATGGTTTGGTTTTATCATACGATATGCGGAAATGCATTGTGAAGGTCCCAATCAGCGGAATGGACTCTCACGTATGTCCTTTCTCCATATTATTTTGGGTGGCGAGATTTTCACATCGCACCGTCCGTATCCATGATAGCCCAGGTTAAAAGATGCATGAGAAGGAAACCTAAACAGAAAATAGTTAGAAATACTAGATCAACAGAGTTAATTTTGTTTCATGTTTTCAGTCTTACCTACGAGGAGGTTCGTGTTCACAAAATAAAGAATATTTTTAATTAATCTTCTAAATTTTAATTGGTTGGATTCAATTAGGTTCATACCATAAGCATTATTCTCAGTACCCATTTTTCAAAGGAGTTGAGATGGAGGTATATACTCTGTGGAAGAGAGGAAATGAGAGAATTCCTTCTCCAGTACTGCCGTAAATATTTTATACCCAAACACCTATCTACATCTAATGCCCCCCAGAGCCGCCGTAAGGACACGTGGCGAGGATGTCTATATGTTGAAACTAAAATGACCAATACATTTTTTATGGAATAATACACATTCCGTAATATCATTCACTTTGACTTCTCAAATTTCAAGGGTTTTAACGATAACGTTTATCTATTTTTAGAGAACAAAATTGGCATTCATCTACATATTACTCCGCCCGAGGGGTGTTAAGGCACCAGCCATTTACGCATTCATAAGCATTTACACATGAATGCGAATATAAATTTGAGCATTTACATAAGCCCATGTAGACTTATTTTCATACCATGCCAATACGGCTTCATTCAATAATGTACGTGTTCGTATAGATCTTTACATTTTACTTTTTCTTTGAAAAGGTCGGGGTGCTCTTTGATTTTGTTACCAATGTGTATCGTTTGAGATGAGAAACAGTTCTCGAATTTGTCCGTGGTGGTGTATCTTTTATTTGATACTGGCTCTTGTTCCCTCGATTTATATAGTAAACTCGGGTGTTCTGCCCATTTCTAAGGTAATATCTTTTGTTAAACGTCTTGCCTTCAGACATACATCTAGACATCTTTAGAAGTTTCTTCTATATTGACGAACTAAACCACCTAATCGTAATTTTTTTCATAAGGGTCAAACATTATGTTGATAATTCCTCCTCGTGCCATATTAGGTACATAGTAAAGTACCTTATTTGGTAGGATTCATCAGAAGAAATGCCAAAAGGTTATCTTTATTAGAATTTGTTTCACCCATTCTTCCTTCACTATATGGAAATCATTTTAATAGCTTAATATCATTTCCCAGTGGATGACTATTATAAAGGGCAATAACTATGATTTATTAGTTTTCTCTGAATGTTGTTTACAAGTTAACGAGCTTTTTTCTAATGATTTAACGTAATGCAGTGTCGGCTCGCCTATCTCGTCATTTTGGCGAAAAATATTACCATCGGAAGCGTTACGAGTGGATATATAATTATTTCCCATTGCCATAACGAAGCTAGGTTGGTTCTCGCATAGAAATCTACCCAAGGTTCCTTCGCCCATTCATACTCTAAACATTAGTCGACACTGGATTTATTGAAACCAGAACATAACCTTTCACATAGCGTTTATTAATTTCCTTATCAGTACTTCTATTGTTCGTTTTCTTTGCTCATTTTGACTGTAAAGACATCCCACTATATTTGAATCGGCGCCCCATTCCAGCCCGGGCCACCTATTTCAGTGTTCGAGGCGTTATGGATATTCTCACTTCAAAGTATGAGTATTCAGTCATATGTAGCTATCTTATACATTGCGTCAATCTCTGCAAATCGGTGCGAGGGTGTGTGGTAAATTATTAATCAGTTTTTATTATGTAGGTGCTGGTAAACTTTGTCGTTTCCGCAGGATAAATGTTGTAAAATATATATCTATCAATTGTTTATCAATTATATTTTGTATAACAATTGTCATAATACATTTAAAACTATAAACACAGTAATCAACCCGAAGGTCGGTTAGGTGATGGTAGAGTTCACCCAGTACTAAGCCCGACGTGTGAATATTCACACATCAGGGTAGGGGGGCCAGTTCCTTTCCCTGTGCCGGTTATGGTATCCCAGAAAGATCTGGTACCCGAAAAATTACATAGCTTGGGTGGAGCTGGGCATAGGTGCCCAGAGTGCTTTGCCGGGGAATCGAACCCGGGTCCCTAGTCCAACGCTCTACCCCCTGGACTACCGCGACCCAATTAAAATTGAAATTAAAAAACACCGTACGATTTTTCCTTCGGCTTTTTTGGATTCATTGAACTCGGTTTTAAAAAGTGGCTTTAAAATCGGGTTTAAGTGAATATAATGGACTAAAATTTGCTTCGAAACAAAATTATCCTTATTATTTTTTTAACTATTCATTTTTGACCACCTATACGTTTATTTTCAAAAAGTCGTTAATTTTCAGTCAAAATAATATGTAGCGCCTGCTTCGAGGGGAGTTCTACTGTCACCTATCAAGCCTGCCTTCATGTTTATAACTGTTTCGGTGGAACTAAACATTTAGTGATTCTACATTTTTCGCTATTAACGTCACATTAGAGCGGGAACAGCCCATCCAGTAAGGTGGGTTGAATTAGGTGGAACGTATACAATTCCACCTTCACCTAAATGACCTTTCCTAGCACTCATGAGTGTGACACGTTATATTTTCCCCTATCCCTTTTCATTCCAGCGTTCTCCTACAGTAAACTTTCTCCTCCCTCCGTTCACGTTCGTATTTTTATCACTACCGCCACTCCTGTGTTCACTCAATCCGCACCCGCACTTTCGCTGTGAGGAAGAGGATTAACCACTCGTGCCGTCCATAAGTCCACCCGTCTTGATGTTAATTAGCATCCGGTCATCTTGAGAGGCGCTTGACGAGTGTGTGTTGAGGGGGAGGAGGGGGTAGTGAGGGAGATGACTTTTTCCGCGTGTCAGCCGCACGGCCGCGGGAGTGCGCGCGTGTCGTCCCGCTCGTATTTTTCGAGCCGACAGTCATTTTTCATCCTCGGTCGTCCTCTCGCCACTCCTCCTCGTGTGGGCGTCACCAGATTTTTTTAAGGGACCCCTGAGCGAGCGAGTCCCTGAGATTAATTGCCCACTTGATAATTTTTGTTATCTTCTTCCATTCCGTAAACGAATTATCTGGTTGTTCTTTGCCAGTAATTCATGGTGCATAATATGTTCATTCAAACATTTCATAGCCTTTGCGGTCTGTTTTTAATATTCTCGGCAAAGATGTCTCTGTCTGAGCTAGTCAAGCAATTTTTCCAATTGTGTCATATATTTGGTTATGGGAGCCGTAGTCTGTCAATTCGATATACTATATTCCTCCTCATATTCTTTTCACTTCGTATTTCTCTTGAAGTACTAGGATTACGAGTCATATTGCTACTATTTTTAATAATAAATATTATTTACTGTTGGTAGCACCCTACTCTCAAATTATTTTAGTTCCTATATGTATTGCCACTAAGGCATATACCTAACCAAAGATTTTCATTGAAATAGGCAAAGCTTTTCAATTAAAATCAATGGGAAATATATCAGCGACATTATTTTTGTATTAAAAAATGTTGTGCAATTATGGTCCATCTGAGCTAAATATTTATTGATCTTTGCTTATCATTTCTTACGTGTTCGTCTCAACCCATTCGATGTGTACAATGGTAAAATTTCAGTATTCACTTAGCACGCACCCAATTTTCAATATTTTCCATTGATCTGACACAGCAGTCATGAAGTTCATGAACCTGATTTTTTGAGCTGTAAGTGAAGAGGTAATGATGCGAGGTGCATATCTACAAACAGCTTTGTTGGCGTAAACAGCTATTGTTACTCTGGTTGCAAGGTTAGAGAAACATTTAGAGAGTCAAAACAGAAAATTATTCCGGTGTTTAACAAAATTTCATTTTTCATTTTCTTTTTTCGGCTTTCATAAATAAACACAATTTCACTTCATTTGGTTTCACCGCAATTCTGTCTGCTTTGCATGCATTCGGGCTTCTTTCATGCAATTTTTGGTGGTTAATTTTGAATTCCTTCTTTCCATTCTGGGCTCATCTCAAGGAATCTTTTGAAATACATACATCCACTCCCTAATATAGTGAGACTAATAACCACGGATAATTGCAAAAGACTTTTGTTTAAAATACTTAACCCATTGCATCTCCTGGAACAGACCTCTAATGAGGCATTTTTGTTAATTTGATGCAGTTTATTCCAAAAGGACACAAAGCCTTCTTTTGAAAAAAAATGCCAGCCAAGTCGTTGTTCTTTTATTTAATTCTCAACGATCAGCTTCGCCCTTAGGCCTCTTCCATGTATTCTAATCCTTTTTTAAGCAGGATAATTTCATATCGATTTCAAAGGAGAGGTGGGTGGGGAGGTAGAACATGCGGGATGCACAAACCAACAGCGCGGTCGATTTGGTGTTCAGGAACGTGGAAGGTACACCCTCTTCCCCATCCTTCTGAGGTTTGCTTGTAGAGGTTTTTATTTTTCAAAAAAGTTAGAATATTCGGGAAAAAATTAATCTTTCCCCGTTCACAGGCAACACACCCCTGAGAGCTGAATAAATATCTCCGTATCCACGCGGATCGCTTCAATGAGCGATAGAACCCTGAAACACCCAACTAACTGAAATAATGCCGATCGATCTGGTTCCCTCCGCCTACTCTCCTTCCTTTTTTTCCCCATCCCGAAACTAACAACCCCAGCAGTCTATTTTTCATTCGCTTTAACATTTTCCACTAATTACTCCTTACGTCATAGCCGAATGGCGTCGGAAAAAAAGGAATAACGTAAACCCCAATGTGCTATATTTAAACGACTCTTCTTCCAACCCGGTCTCCCTTCCCCACACATCAGCACCAGATCATAAGTGTGCTCACACACACACATACATTCCCGTGCCGCGGAGTACCGTTGCACTCTCGTCCCGTCGCCTTATCCCTCATTTCCCCCCGCCTACTCATCTCCTCCTCTCTGAAATCCTCCCTTCCAGCCCTCCACAAGCACCCACCCCCACGGCCCTCCCTCCCTCTCCGACGCCAGCAGTCGACCCCCTTCGAAATATAACCTCTTCAGTTTAGTGCGTCTCATCCTCTCCGTCCCTCCCCATTACCCTCCTCCATTACTGCCCCATCCCGTGCCTGTGTGTGACTCGCCCCCCCCCCCCTCTGCCCAAAGCTCCTCCCTTCTCCCACCCTCCCCCTCGCATTTTTTTCATCTCGTCCACCTCTCCCATGCGTCGAGTCCAACCTTAATTCTCTCTCCATCTCTCTATCTCTCTCCCGTGCACTCATACTTATCCCAGCTGCACGGCATAGGATTTAACAGGGATTTTTGACGCACCAACATCTCACCGTAAATGTTTCACTGCTTACGTATTTTTACGGGAATGCAAGCGGAGGTAATGGCAACATTTTTTTTATTTTGGCCGGAGCGTAGAATCAGGAGAAAATAAGCATCCCGTTTTTCAAACAGTACATATGTATTTATTTCTGCCTCTTCATTGCTTGCTGAGCGCGAAAACTCTCTGAAATTCCCCGAGTCAAATCTCTCGACAGGCCAGTACCTCTCTGATTATCACTTCAACCTACTAATTTAGCCCCCACCCTCGACCTTTTTCTATTCCTATCCCAACAAGTGCAAAGCTTTCTGGTTCTTTTTCCATTTGTGTCGTATCCACCGCCAACTTTTTTCCTACGGACTCACATCCTCTAGTTTGCAGCTACTCTAGCGAATGGTAGAACTATGCGCATTCAACGTATATTGTGACTATGCCATGCTTAGGCTCAACCTTAAGACTAATCCTTTTTCCATCTCTACTACGGGACATGAGTTGAGGAATTTCTTCGTACCTCTAAAAGTTCCTCATTTGGCCGTTGATCTATATAATTGAGCTATTAGATAATATTAATTGAGCTAAATCTTTATTTAAACGCTCGATCTTAAAATTCAAACAAGAGATTTAATAGCTTTGGAATGTTTGATACGTTTAGCAGATTTTGCATGATTTTATAAAACGTTTTGTACTGTTTTGTCCCTTGAACCCTTGCATCCCACAGGGGTTAATTCATCATTTCTCTCAATGTTTGGGGAGCAATTCCTCATCACACAACCTTTATTTCCTCTTCAGCTTTTATTCCGCGGTTTATCCATATCCAGTTTTTTGTTCTCTTGTATTGCCTTTGATTTGCTCCAGCCTTTCTCTTAGCAGATAGCAATCCTAGAAATGTGCCAAGCTTTTTCCACTTCTTGGAGGCAAATTTCTTTGCCGAGGGCTCAGTTTTCAGCCTCGGTAAAAGTTTTTATACCGATATCAGACGACTCCAAGTACATCTTAACAATCAACCGTGACCATAAACTTCTCTTGGGAAAATCAAAATTGAGTGAAAAGTGGTGGCAATAGTTGACGAAACGTGGAACAATGGAAACTCAATGGGATACATTTATTCCTTTAAATTTCAAGGCATAGTCGTTGGGCGGCTAATCTCCCACGGGGTGTTCAATTCCAACTGGTGGCTGGACCATCTTGATGGCGAACTGTCTTGATCTTAGCTCGTTTTCTCCTGGCCTAAGACTCAATTCAAGTACCCGACCTTTTGCAAGCTCTCATAGTCTGTTATTCTGGGATTTAGGGTAATTTAAAACGTCAGATGCTTGCTTCTGGTTACCCGTCTATTTGATATCTTTGTGAAAGCAAACCCTTGTTGACTGGGAAGCCTGAAATTTTCATTTAGCCTGCATTTGTGGGCAAAAGCTTAACATCGTTAACCGCGGGGAAATGATTCAAATATTTTATAATTGTCTCGGACGCAAACCCTGTTTACCCTTCCTCATTTTCAAACGGAATATAATTAGCATATGTGCTCCCCTTCGTTCTCACGACTCTTTTCCTCGACACTGCTTTCATTTACTTCGTTTCCTGCCCCTCCCTGCCTCTTCAAGTCCCATCCGCTTTTCTCCGCTTCACTCGCATGGTTATTATTTATTTTCGTCCGTTCCAGTTCATCACTCAAGCAACCTCTTTATGTTGGTGGGGAGGGGGGTGGGAGAGGATGTGAAAACGGTGCTTCTCGCCGAATAAAAAGAAAAGCAAGAGCCGAAGCGCTCATATATCCATATAGGTCTGTTAATTTTCGCTCTGGGTCTTTCGACTCCTTATTCCCCGACCATAGCTGCTGCAAATCCTTTTCACCCGTCCCCACGTGCAATTTTTTTTAAATATGCGATTTTTTCCTCTTCCCCTCTCCTTCTTCTCTCTCTCTCTTTTCTGAAAGGAGAAATTAATCTCTTCATCCACGGACGAGTTAGCTCCGCTGCCACAGTATACTTAAACCACGCCCTTGTGCAGAGGGCGACCGTACGGCCGCCCTTTAGTTTTCCAGCGTGTGTTTGCAGCGGACTACTGAATGGATGAGCCAGCGAATGAATGTCTCCACTTACACACATAGTTTTTGTTGGCGTTTGAAAAAAATGTGACATTCCCGCACGTTAACGTCTCCAACCCTCCCGCCACCCTTACCCCACCTCACCCCCCCTCTTATGTCATTTATACGTAATTTCGCTTCTGAGCAAAAGGTAAAGAGGAGGACAGGAAAAAAGGAAGGCTCACGTGAGCATTATGGTTGTTGCTCGACGCTCCTTTAAGGGTCCACTTGATGCCTCGCCTTACGCCACCTACTCCTCTCTTGCCCCTACTCCTCCCACGTGCACCTCTCTCTCTCTCTATCTACCCCCACTTCACCATTCCCCAGAAATTAAGGGCTAATAGCGCATAATAGGAGGATACGGTGGATGTGCTAATGAGGCGAGGAAATTGTATGGCGGCGCTGAGACGACGACGGCGAATGTGAATTCGTGTATTTTCCCGCGCCCCAACGCCCTACCCCCTTCGGACACACCGTGATACTTCTCTTGCCCCCACCCTTGGGGTCATGTTTCGCTTTTTATTTTTCCCTTGACGCGACCTGCGGACCCCGTGAATATTGGATTCCACATAGCGTTACGTTGAAATATTTGCCTGTGCTCTTTATGCACACATTCCCCATCTGCGTATGTATGTATGTACATTAATAAATTGCGGAAACTCCAGCTTTCTCTGCACCAGTGTCCTTTAGTTTCGAGCGTTTCTGATATCGCAACGCATCCCCTCACTTAACTTGTCGACTCGTGTGTTTCTGTGATTCGTTCACTTTATACCATGGTCTCAGCGTCGTTGCATTCCTTTTCTTTGTCGAATATTTTGTGCTCGCTCTATTTTTCCTCTGTTTTTAAATGAACAGATTGCTACCCTAAAACCTTCTATTTCAGACCACCTGCCTTGCGGCGAAATTCTCCACGCGTTCGAATGGATTTCAACTCACGCCTGTTTATCTCAGGGGCATATTTTACGTAGCCCTCCCCATCGTTAAGCTGAACGAATTTCATGAGATTCCCTTTGAAATGCTTCATTTCAGTCTCCACTCAAGAATTATTATTAGCGAAACTTTAACTTCGTTTTAAATACATTCCACGTTTTCCATGTTGGGGAACATTCTATTTTCGTAATTTTGTTGTTTATATTCCAAGTTATGAAATATGTTTCCAATGAGTTTTCATTTTTTTTCGAATTTAGTGCTTGATATTTAACTCAAATTCTGATATCATGTCCGACCGCGAGTATCCGGAAATATTCTCATACGGCTTTAGAATTCAAAGTTGGGCAAGGATATATCCTTGTATTATGATTACTTTGGTAACTGGTACATATCCAAGACATTAACGGTGGAATTGTTCTTTCTGTGCTTGTTGAAAAGAAGATGTGTGGATGAGTTGAGGTCTGGATGAGTTGAGCATGTTTCATCTGTTGAATTTCTCTGAGAGCCATATATTTCCTAGTATTTTGAACTTGTAACTATTTATTTAGTTTTCAAATCGCTCGAAATAATAATTTTTAAATGCATTTATTAAAACATGCTTCAACTTCCGATGGATTTCGATTTCTACATTCGGCAGATTTCAATTATATGCCTCCTTACAATCCAATACAAATAGAAAATCCGTCTTCTAGCATAAATGATCTGCTCATCTAAAACAATTCTAATTCTCTTATTTTACTTTTATTAGGGTAATCGATTATGAAGTGGAAAGATATTTTTAAAATATTTTACAGATTTCAACATATTATATTTTTAGGGTTTTTGCGGTTTGCTTTGAAGAATCACATCATTCAGAATGGAGGCCGTTCAAAGTTTTGTCCGAATTATTATCTAAACGGCTACCACCGTGCCAGGTTTACCACACCTGTTTTCGCCATCTCCCCTAGAAAATAACTCGCATTGGGGTTGTTGGAATTTCCAAATTCATTACGCTTAGAGTAGAAGCTTTGGAATTTGGGTAGAAATAATTAAATTGAATCTAAAATGTTCATATTAGAATGCAACAATTTCAGAGTGTAAACATCATTCGCATTGACCGGGATTCGAACCCGACCTTTATTGAAATTTATTCGTATTATTTTTTTCTATTGATGTACGTGCTCACTGTTATGGAATCTTTGATGCAGAGTGCATTTGAGGTTTACTATTCTTTAGAAAGTGCGATTGGAGCTAGAAGCACCCAGAAAAATAAAAAGAAATATTCGTAGATTTGATATCACTTAGCCTATAATTTTGCTTCATATCAGATGTTTCAATTCTGGTATGAAATTTTTTACATGTGTGGAAAAATTGGGACTTGGACATTTCCTTAAGAATAAACTGAAATACTATTTTTTTAGTTTTAATTAGTGATCAACATTCATGCTAGGATTCAGATTTGTGGATTACGGAAAAGCGTCTTAAAAAGGCATGAAGGGCGTACGAACAGACTGAAAACAGTTGGCAAGTTTTTGTAGGGATTAAATTTTAATAATAATTTGACTGTGGTTATAGACTTTTTCTGAGTGCGGAAGCAAGCTTCTGTTTAGTGGTATTCAGAATATTTTGGAAAGAGAACTCGTTTTTCCAGGTTCTTGAGGGTGTGAAAAAAGCAACCGTTAACTTTGAAGTAATCGAAGGAACGAAGTTTGAATTGTGGCGTGCATTTAATGCAGTCGGTTAATTATAACTTGGAAACTCGTGAGTGATATTTTTTCGGGAATAGTGAACGAAAAATACTAATTGAATTAAGCTTGTGGTGTGCGTTCCTCCTCTCTTTTCGAATTCTATTTGATCGCCCTCCATATGCCTCTTTTTCACTTTTGTTTTCCCTCGTGTTTACGTGTTTCTTCTATTGCTTCTTTTTCATTCTCGCTTTCGCAGCAACTGATGTGAGATGCCGCACAATATGCCTATCGCCCATTCTATTCCTTGTGAACAGGATACGCGTTCCCTCTCTCTCTCTCTATTTACCCGCATTGTGTGCTTGCAGCTTGTAAAAGGTCTCGCATTCACAAGCGAAGGCGAACGACTCGGGGTAATGAAGTCAGGTGAAGAGAGCCCGCACTCCCAAACTCCCGTGGACGTGAAGCCAAGCTCTGAAATTTTTCAAGCGCTCACTTGCTCCGAATGTCTGTCGTTATCCGAGTCGTTATTAACACCCGTCATTTATTCCAAACGAACTCGGCCAAGCTCAAATGTCTTCCGCTCCCTCGCCCCGCGGAACATCTCCGAATCGCTCCTTGACGACGGCTGTCATTCATCGTCTGGCCGTCCTCCTCCGCCTACCTCCCGGCCATCCATTCACCCCTTTCCCTCTCGCGCCGCTCAACCCTTTGGCAAGGAGTCCGCTCCTCCCTTCCCCATCGGATGCCGGTAGGGCTCCGCCCTCAACTCTGCCCTCCACCCCTCTCATCCCGGCGACCCTCCATAAGCACGCCTCCCTCTTGTCTGCGAGGTCACCAGTTCGATTCGCGCCCTGCTTCCCGTGCGGCGATTGGACCGTTGCGTGGCTTGGCTCGGCAATCACTCAACCTCCTCCATCCCTCTCTCCCTCTAAGCTGGGCTCCTTTTTTAGGCTCGTTTTTTTCCCTTCTCTCCTCCATCGTATACTCACCGGACAAGCGTTGCCATTTAACGTCTTTTAAGATGCTAAATTTGTCTCAATAGTGTTTCATCTAACGTAGCTTTTCGATTCGTCAAGTGTCATGGTTCAGTTAAAGCGTTTTGTACTTCATTCTAAAATCTATAGGTGCCATAAAAGCACCTTAATTATCTCTGAACTACATTTCAAGTCTGCAATAACCTGAAATGAGCCCACACGTTTTCTCGTTATGAGATTACCATTTTATTGAACAGATCGTTAACTGTAGCCCATACCCCTCATAATTTGAGTGTTGCCGTTGACACAGATGCCTGAAAAGGAGAGGTAATCTCAATCATCTTATGAATCGACCTTCACCATAAAGTTGCGTTGGAGCATGATGATATAATTCACCAGGTATCTTGGAGGGGAAGTGAAACTGCATTTATTGGGAAAGTAGACCATTTCTCCTCTCTATCGCCTATTTTTTTTACATTTCACCTTAATCATGCGGCTTTAGCTCAGGGTTTTGTGAGAAGAAATACAGAGATCTTCCCCGAGATTTTCATGATCATCCGTCCAAACCTATACGAAACCACGCTGCGTTCTTTTATGAATATGAACTTTCAAGAGGAAAAGCGTTTAGGTCAACGGTCAAACGATTCGTAAAATTATTTCGAGAGTCTCGAGAAGTTTATTCATCAGCCAGGCTTTGAAGAAGAGATCATGATAATGCAACAATTTCAGAGAGTAAAAATCATTCGCCTTGACCGGGATTCGAACCCGGATCCCTCGATATCCGGCCGAGGGCTTTAACCAATTAAGCTACCGTGACGTCCTCTTACACTCTGAAATTTTGGGGGCTTCAAAGGAACAAGATGTTATGACGAAATACCGAACATACAATGTCACAGGCATTCGTAGTCGTGCGCGAGGCGCCACAGTCCACGAGGTTAAAGCCAATTTGAAACACTTAGGCTGTTCATACCTTAGACAATTTTCAAGAAACTGTAGCGGTAACTTTAACGGAGTCCCCCGGTATGTGTGCATTATAATGCAACAATTTCGGAGAGTAAAAATCAGTCGCCTTGACCGGGATTCGAACCCGGATCCCTCGATATCCGGCCGAGTGCTTTAACCAATTAGAGATCATGATATAACTGGGCGGTCGCCAAAACAAGAATCCACGGATCATGTCCCACGCCCCGAATCGTGAGATTATTCGAGTGTCCGCTTTGTGGAGAAATGTACGCGGAAAAATTTTTCTCCCTGTATCGCCAAGTTCCGCGTATTACATTCCCCATTTAACTCATTTTCGAGCCTTTCATGCGGATGTATCTGGCACTAGCTCCAAATTTGAGCTGGCAACATCGCTCCAAGCATTCCTTTATACACCACCGCAATTATATCTCCTCTGAAACTGAGAATCTCTTCGTAGAGAAGGGGAGAGACAGATAAACAAATCTCACACGTTCCCATCGAACAATTTCACGCTCTTTCATCGCTCGCCTCGCCTCCATCCTCCTGGAGGCCAAGAAAAATCACTCGTCTCCGCCCACCCTTCGCCTTCATCCTGCAATCTCACATTTCCTCACCCCCTCTCCCCCATATCTCTGCGTTTTCCTTACCTCTTCGCATTCTGCCTCATCAATTTCTCAAACACGGAACTGAAGGGTTAGAGTCGTGGAATGCTTATTTTTCTCATAATCGGATTTCGCTAATGGCTCTTTGGTCACACGTTTGCGACCCTTATTTTATTTGAATCATAAACAGTCCAGAGCAGAAATATTTGTCCTGCGTTAAATATACTGAGGTATTTGAGGACACCGTTGAAGAAAAATGGAAGTAGGACTATAGTGTGTTCCTTTCGTTTTTAGAGTGTATTTTACCACTCAATATTAAAAGACATAAAAATAACAGTGGGGTCAAAATTAACGCAAATTTAGACCGGGTGCGACTAAGAATAATACATATATAGAGTGCGATGGGCACATAAGAATAAAGAAACACAAATTACGCTCTGATTTGAAAAATTTAGAATTATTTTTCTAATAAATCCCATTATCTTTATGCGTTCGTGAAAGTGTAATTATTTAATACAACATCCTTTACGTCTTCGACATAAATAGGAGGGCAGTTTTGAAAAGAAAACACGCTCTACTGGTCACTTTTGAACGTGATTTAATGCTTTGTGTGAAAGAGAAGGGGAAAAAATGCTGCGAGGAAGCAACGGCACGTAGCTTCGTGGGAGCTTGAGGGGATGGGGAAACGCTAAAATGAGCGTGACGTAATATTTGGACAGCTCCTGCATACTTACGACTTCATATTTACCGTGGGAGCGAAGGAAGTGAGGGGTGAGCACCATTTTTTCACGTTTGCGCTCCATATATTGTCCAGGCTAATTAGCGTGATATTCTCAATCCTTTCGCGTGCCGTGGATTGCTGTGGACTGTTCGCCCCGAACTCGACCGCGGAGACTCTCCAGCCCTTTTTCCTCCCCTTCTCCTCTCTGACCCTATACTCACACCCAACCTCCCTTTTCCAGAGCAGTCTTGTCTTGGTCTAATTTTCCTCCAGTATAGCCTTCCACTTGGCCTTGTTTTCTTCTTTCTTCCCCCTTCTCCTAATTCCTCGCCCCAACTCCTTAACATTACTCTCGCGTCCTTTTTCTCGTTTGGCCGTCCAATCCATCTTCATCATCCCATTCAAATATTCTTCGAAAACCCCACCCCGCCCTATCTCGACACAACCTTCCCTCCCTTCTCCGTCTCCTGCCCTCCTTCTCCTTCTTCTATCTGTCCATGCCTCTCGAGAGTGAGAGTTTTCAGGGACGAGTTGGTGCCATGCACTCCACGGTCCTGACTTCGGTCATGTACCTTTCTAATTTGGTCTCTACCGAACCTCCGGTGGCACACATTGCCTTTCTTAATATTCAAGCCTAGCAAACACTTAGTTATTCTGACTTGGACATTTATGTGCAACTGTAATGTGTACTCGGGTAGTTCGTATTATTTTGAGTGTTATCCTTCAACATTCAGTATCAATGGTTTTATTACCTATAACGTACAAAGTAACCAAAATTTTTGGACAACTTTCCAACACTCCAACACCAACCTCTGAGACGTTGGTATTATGCTGGTAACATATACCTGATTAACCCAATCTTATATTCTACTCTCATCCGATCATACGCGAATTTCACAAGTCATATTTTTATTTCTATTAAAATATTATGATATGATGTTCCTATGCATATCTCGTGGAATGTCGCTTTTTATTTACTCGCGTGATAACCACCGTCTCTACGTGAGTTTTCTAGTATTATTTTTTTCATTACTTGTAGGTAAATTAAAAAAAACGCAAAATTATTAAATCATTTACGAGCTGGTATGATATACTTTATCCGTCTATTTTCATATTATTAAAGTTACTCATTTTTAAGCAAACTGCCAATTTTCGGCGTGTATTTAAAATTGGTCGATCAGTTGTGGGCGGGCAGCGATTGAGGAACTGAATGACTCCTTTTCCTTAGGTTTATCTCTACTGTTCTTTTGTTGTCGTACTTATACTTTCATTTTTTCGTACCCAGATCAGATAAAAAAATATGAACATGAACTTAAAAATAAAATAAATGTGAAAGATTCACACACACGCTCTCCTTCTTGCCTTGACGAGTACTTACTTTTCACCATTACGTAGAAGCGTTATGCTACATACATGTACATATGAGGCGATAGGTTGAAGCGTAATTCTTTCGTAATTATTGTTCGCATAAACTGAGTGACGGCTTCAGCTTTCGGATAACGAACTACTTGCATAAGTATACTATTGCAAACCTTTGCCATTACAGAAATAACTTTTTTAATATTACTTTTATACTTTGACTTTACCTACCTAGTACCTCACTTCCTAAGTATGTAAACTTTCCCTTTTCCTCCCTTTCACTCTTTCCGACGGATAGTTACTCTCTCCTTCGGCACTCTCCGTTTGACCCCGTCATCCTTCCACGTCTTTCATCACCCCGCCATCATCCCTCATCCCAAATCGCCTTCCCTCCCTTCATCCAACCCTCGCCGCCTCTCCTCTTTCTCATGTATCGGCTCCCGCCTCTCACCTTTTTCCCCATCTCATTTTCCATGCACCATTCATCTCTCCTTAACCTTCTTCTAATCCACTTCCTTTTATTTTTTTATATGCTTCTACTTTCTAAGTTATTATTTTTTCATTCTTCATGGAATTATTTCCATGGCCCTAGTTTTTTTCTTTGCGTTACTCCTTAGGAATTTTCATTTTATTACTTAAATTACAAATCTTACCTAGTCATATGGCTTCTATTAGTTTGATTTTCTTTCATGGCATGTTTTAGTTATTTCTACTGGTATTTAATAACGCATCGCAAAATACAATTTTTTAAACCAGCCCGATCTCCTTCGAATTCGCTATTTAGTTCCTGCAGGAATAGTTTTTAATTTCATTCCCAGGACTTATGAATATGACTCATTTCTGGGATTCTTAATTCTGTAATGTATTTATTGTTATTTTTCGATACTAAGTCGTTTAATGTGGAGATTCTAATTCAGGACTTAGATCATGGTTGGAATGATTACGCTCTATCTCAATCATGGAGTCGAAATTCTCTATAAAATCGTTCCTCAAAAAGAATTCCTTTAGGATGAATTTTTCTTTCTGCCTTCAACATCATCATCAGTATTCAGCATATTTCACACTGAGCGTTCAGAATATTCGTTTTCGGCTGCACGCTGACGTCAATCTTCTGCCCCGGTCTCATTTCCTTTCTTCTCCTTCCTAGCTTCTTCCAATTCCGTATTAATAAATCACTTGTGTTTCTATTACCTGCAATGTGTTCGATAGGAATTGTCCATCTCTCTAGACTACCTCCTGCCAAAACTTCCGTCTCCTTTCTTCCATTCGTAGTCCCTTCTTCCATGTTTCTCTTTCTTTCTCTATTTTCGTTATTTTTCAACAGCATTTGCATTTCCATCGTTTTCACCCATCTTCCTCACTACCAACGTTCCCGGTTTGCACAAAACTCTTTCCCTGGAAAACACATCATCGTCCCACCTCTTTTCTTCCCTTTCTCCTCTTACGTCTCTCTCTCCACGCACAGCCCTGCCGAGCGCCTCCCTCCGCCCGATGCAGTTTCTTTCTCACGCTCGCCGCCCACTCCCGTTCTCTCTCTCCCTCTCATCCTTCCCCTCTCTCTCTTTCTCTCCTTCTCGGGGCCTTCCTCATTCCTTGCCTCTCCTCCGTCTTCCCGTGCCTCCTTCAGCAACGCGTGGGACTTCTTTTCCCATGCTCCTCTCGTG
This sequence comes from Hetaerina titia, assembly GCA_037158775.1. Lineage (NCBI taxonomy): Eukaryota > Metazoa > Arthropoda > Insecta > Odonata > Calopterygidae > Hetaerina > Hetaerina titia. Next base: position 22,618,717 of record CM073768.1, read on the forward strand.
ATCATCCTCCACCCCACTCTCCCACCTCTCTCTCACTCGTTCCCTTCTCCTACTCCATCTCCCCCGGCCCTTTCTGCCCCCTTCCTCCCCCTACTCACTCCCACCCACTCCATCCTCTTCCCGCCTCCGCTCATTGCCCATTAGTGAGATTAGTCTGCGTGTCGGCGTTGAGTGGGGAGGGAGAAGGGTGAGTGTAATGGGCCAGTTGGTTTTTTCAGGCCCTCATCCCTTCCTTCCTTCCCTCCCCTTCCCTCCGCACCATCTTCCTCCCCCCTTCCTTTCTCCCTCCCTCCTTTACTCATCTCTCGCGCTCTTAAAGTCCATCCTCACCGTCCTACTCCATCAAGCAGCCGCCCATCTTCATGCCCCATCCTCTCTCTCTCTCTACACACATCTCTCCTTGGTAAAGCCTTCCTTTCTCTTTACTTCTCGCACCCTCCAAATCTTCCAGCTTCACATCTACTCCCAACTTCCCTCCCTCCTCCTCCTCTTATATGCTCCTCCATTCAGTCCAATCTTTCGTCTAGATGATGAGTAGAAATACGGAAAACGTTTGCGCCGTAAACGAGAATTGTGCCTGTTTATTTAGTCCTTCCATTCCCGTCAGCTCTCTTATCTCTCTCCTCATTCCTGCCATCCTTCCAAGTCCTCACCCTCTCTCTCCGTTTGTCTCGATCCCATTCCACTTTTACGTTCCTCGACGTGCATTCATTTATTCTGTAACCTATTTGCCAAAAACTGCGCTATTTGACAGTGGTAATGGAGGAGGGGTAGTGACTTTTAAAGCGCGCATACGGTTTCACGGTACTGCTAAGCTTTCGTTGTTGGGACGCGTGTAAGATCCCTAAGGTCGTAATTTACTTGCAATAGTTAAGGACTCGACACGAAATCGCTTTCGAGCCCTTCCTCCTCACTCTATTATTCTACTTGCTACTGTTTCATTAGAGGTTTGCCTTTGAAAATGTTTTCCTTCAGGGCCTTTTTTTGTCTTCCCTCACGCTCAAAGAACTCCACATGTGGCGCCTAATTTATAATTTCGTGAAGGCTTTCCAGTAAAACATTCCTTACGTTATCTGCTGGAAATACGGTATTCGCTTTTACAGCCAAGACCCCGTTGATTAATTTTTGCGTGTTATGCAGGTAAAAATTGAGTATGATGAATGGTGAGTTCGACGAAATCTTTGTTACTTCATGTCTAAACGTATTTAATAGGTGAATGCTTTTCTGTCTGATGAATTGACAGCGTTATTGTTGAAATTCGAACTTGTTGATTCACTAAGATATATAATTTTTAGTGCAACAACTTCTTAATATATTGTATCTTGGGTGTTGTCTTTGTGCCTTTTAATTATTTTAACTCTTGTAGAATACTAGAAAAATATTTAATTCTCTCTATGAAGACACAAAATCCCCCAAAATTACTAGATCTCAGATAAAATAGGAAAAATGCCAATGCAGATTACTTAGATCATCGTTCATAACTTGATAAACCGGTGACTATGTCCAACATTTCTTTGTTTTGCTCGTATATACCATTTGTTGCATTAAGGAATATATTGAGATAATGATGCATTATTATAATTTTGGGCTAATTTTACGACCTTATACAGTTTGAGAAATGATGGTATTATATTTGTTCCAAATAAATACGTGGATTAAAATAAAATTAATCCTTAATTATTTTTACCAAAGTTCGAATGGGAGTTTTCTTGTTTCCATTTGAAAATTCATATTTGTTAAATTCAAGATGGTTTTTTCACGGAGGAATCCATATGGTGTTTATCGTGATCTATGTGATACAGTAACTTGAAAATATGCACCTGTCCAGAGTGCTCTCCTACAGAAGATGTCATGGTTTTCTAATGCCACATTGTGGTATACCAATTGTATAACATGTTAACCTATTTATGCAATTTTGAATGGCGTTACTTTGTGGGACTCCTTAATGAAAGGTAGGAAAGAAAGCACTTTTGTATTTCAAACTATGTACATTTCTTAGTCACCCGTTTCGATATAGTATTATCACCAGGCGGACCAGATGATTATACTGCGTATCGAAACCAGTCGTGAATATGTATAGTATACAATAGCAAAGTGTTTTCCTTCTTGCTCATCTTAACCTACAGTATGATGGTCTGTAGTCAGGGAGGGGTTTTAATTTAGATTCATGCCAATTCAACATTATACAGCCTGTATTACAGCCTTTGCTGGCATGAGTTACAGTCCGACGCAAGATAACGTGAATGTGAGTTAGCATTCAAGAAAACTTTATCTCTCTGATCTCCTGCACTCTTGACTTTCAATGCATTATTACGACAGTCTAATATGGGTCATTTCTGTACTATACGAAAGGTGTTTACGTTGAAAATTTTCAATTGGAAATTCTTGGAAACTTGGAAATTTATTTTAGTGAACAAATAAAAGGTAGAAGTCTTCACATAAGTGTTTAAATTAGTCAAATTAGATCGAATTATATTAGATCAAAATGTACGTACATGCGTACTGCATTAACTCTCGCCATGGGGTCGTTGCTGGGATCAATTATAAATTATCTCATTTGAAATATAAATGTATATACCGATATATGAAAAAAAACTAAACGGTGTATTACTGTTGTGGCGATTATATTACTTACGGAAATATTATGATGTCATCCCATATACGGTTTTACCATGAATTAATCTACGTTTAAATGAGTAAAATTATTATTATCACATTTGGATGACGCCATTTTTATGTTAAAAACGGATATTTCATTGGAAACATTGGCATTTTATGACTTCGCTATTGGTAACCAACATATCATAGGATCAAAACCCCGATCATTTCCGGGAATCATCAATTAAGTTTACATAATTTTAATAGGGATTTAAGTAATAAGAATAAGTACTTTCATTGACTGCCTCTAAATACTATAGATTATTCAGCGTCAAAAGTAGTTAGTATTGCAATTTGTTAGGTCATGGAAATGATTTCTCCATTAATTATCATTCTCCTTATTTTCCCTACTCTATCCGTAAACAGAGGTGTAAATAAAGGCTATTAAAATGTATTTTTGCCTCAGAAGTGGATTGTTACATGGATATCTATCATACTATCATATTGTTTAGAAATTCTTGTTATATTTTTGTTTTGACCTGCTCTTCTAACGTTCGACGTCTTTTTCTTTCCGTTGCAGGGGTCCCGTACCGACGTGATGACGGCACTTGACCTCCCCCTGGTCGTCACGGATTGAGCGGGAACATGCGCCCCGCCCTCAGCCCCCGCCCCGCCGCGCCCCTGCGAACCACCACGCCCCCACCTTTCATCACGCAGACTCATTCCTCGGAGCTGCACGGAGATTCGTCACGAACCGCATAGCCCCGGCGCCCCAGCCCTTGCGACAGCAGATAGAGAGAGAAGGGCAAATGCAATGCTGCGGAGGGAGAGAGAGAGAAATCGTCCACAAAATGGCCGCCACTCATCAACTGCTGGATAGATGGCGCGTGCGTGCCCAGTTGTGAGGACTGTCGACAAGATGGCCGCCGCAGCTACCAGCCAGACCAACGTGAAAAAATTGAGAATTGAAAGTTGACGTAGAAGGTAGACGAGTGTTCAAACATCATTCTTAATTCATAGTTGATTGAATGGCCATTAACAGTTTTGTTATTGAGACACGAAAATGACTCCCGTTGTGCGAGTGCGTTGTGTGTAGGTTTGTAAAAAACAAGTGATATCATCAACCGGGTGACGATAATGGATCTGAATAACTTGATCTTTGGTTCAACGCTTGCAATAAAAGTCGGTTATTCTCCCTGTCGGTGGTCAGTTTGAGAATAATCGACTAACGAATCTCCATTAAAGACTCGAGGATATTTCAATGATCCAATTCAATGATGCATGGAGAGGAACATCAAAAGGATGCCTGTTTTCAGTGTGGATAATATATATATATTTTTAATTTTTAAATACTAGCGAACACTTGAAAGATTTCGGAGACGCTAGATAGATAAAAAGCAATAGGAAGTTATTTGAACGAAAAATGTGGAAATACAGGCGAAAGGAAATCGATGCATTTCGTCTTGACTGTTTCTTAACGTGCGAAAAGTGTTGAAGGGAAACCAAAAACTCTCAGTAATTACCTTTTCGTCGTTAAGCAATCAGTTGTGGATTAGGACACGGGAGAATTCCCTTTGTAGAAAGATAAACAAAACGAAAGTTCTCCCGTTTCCTTCGTTTCATCCACACAAAAATCAACGGGCAATAAGATATCGTTTTAAGTGAAAAAGGAGCTTAGGAAATAATCTTAGTAATAATAATGTTGGATATAAAAAAAGCAATATTCGAGACTGTGCGCGCGAGTCGCCAACTGTGTACAGCGCCACCTTTTTAACGTGTTCGAAGTGGAGAGAACGAGAATCATGTGCAGGTCTCTTCTGAACCGCTCCGACACCTTTTTTGGGAGTGATCTTTTGTAATTTTTTTCTTCGCCATGTACCGTAAGAGAGAGAGAGAGAGAAATTAAGAATTATCGGTCGACAAATATGTTTGTTCTTGCAGCGAATTCGTTGGTTGGTTCGTTTTTCTTGCGTTTTCTCCATGAGTTGCGTCCTCCCATTATCGTAATTATAAGTGAAAACCCTCAGTCCCCCTCTGATTTTGAGTGAGGGATTCAGGATGTTCGAGGGAGGTGTTATTTTTTTCATCAAATGTCGTCGTTGAACAATATTATTATATGAAACCACCGCGTTTTGAATGGTGTTAGTGTACAGTGTCGTTATCGCTCTGTGATCATTATAAGTAATTTTAATAATAAAAATGATGATGAAGGTGAGAAACAAAACGCGTTCGATGCATATTATTTGGAGGTAGAGGGGAAAAAATCATTTTTGAGCAAATTAATCTATGGAAACATGCGATAGGATGGTGTCCCCCCTTTCCTCCCTCTCTCTGGATACGTGTTTGAAGGTGAGAAAGTTTTCTCGGTGTCAGTTTAGGAAAAAATCAATCTCCTCAGTTGATTATTTTAAGAAGCAATCGATTTATAATGTTATATTTTTGTACTTATGATATCATTTCTAATTCACCTGTGTTCTCACTCAGGTCGATTCGGAGAAGTGTTCTTCATTTTCGCATCCTCTAATGAGTTCACCGTATTGGAAATTGTTTTTCTCTTCGGGTGTATTCCAGTGGCAATGCGTCTTTTAAAAAAATCAGAGCAATCACGAGGAATCCGCCGGAACGACTTTCTTTTGCTGCGTACACGCGATCATGTATGAAATGTGAGATGTTCCGGCGCTTTCGCTTTTTCAATTTTTATAAAATTTCTTTATGAAAACTTCTTTTGAGATGATGAAACCCCTTCGACATGAAAACAGCGTAAATTTTTCGTCTTAGTTTGGTTCACTAAGATGGTTTAACAACGGCAGAATTTAGTGAAGAAAAAAAAATTAATGGGAGCAAATGAGAGTTGTACATATAAATATTTGGATATATACATACAAATATATATTTGTTTCTGGATTGATTTGTGCGAGAGATGAATCTTTCGCTCCTTCTCAATTAATAAGAGTGTACAAATCCGTGTCCCCCAAAGTGTGGAGAAAAAAACTGTTCCCCTTCCCTTTTTTGAAACAAAAGACTAACTCTGCTCACTTGTGCGTGTGTGTTTTGTGTTTTGTTTGTTTGGCCATTACATGAGTGATTGCCACGTGATTTTTTGGATGGCTGCATATGAGGAGGATGTGTGGTAATGTGAAAAACCCATTTTGAGTGCGTGATTTTGACGTTACCCATTTTGCGCAAGCGCTCATATTCAGTCTCACTACATGACGTCTTTATCACTATCAGATAATTACCAGGAAAATATATCAACTCATAAGAAATCCTTCCTCTGTTAGACTTCATCACCCAAGTAGTACATGCGGCTTTGAGCAAAATATTATTGTCTTTGGCTGCCCCTCAGGTATTGCACAAATTTCCTGGAATCAAGGCTGTTTTCCATAGTTTCCGGATAGCATGAAATGTTAACATTTTCATCGCGTACCCACTCTACCACGAATTCTTCTGACAATGGATTTCCAACAACAAATGTATTAATTTTTCATAATTTCGTCAAGCATTCGTCCAACGATATAAGAATATCATCACAGTTAATCCAGTGTAAAAGGGAAGTGTAATTATTGCAAGAGATTGTGTTAAATAGTCTGCAATGGCCCTGATCTCATTTTATTTAGCGATACAAAACAGCGTGCTCGTCAAATCTTTTGACTCAATGTGGAAGACGTTACGCTGTCCTGGTTCGTAGAATTTGGGAAGTGGATTTTCATTTCGGTGCGAGATTATTGGAATGGAGGAAGAAATTTTTGGAGACGCGGTCGTCGTTGGTGTTTCACTTTTTCAATTCAAATTTTTTCAAGTCATTGCTTACGTTTTCACCATCTAATTCATTCTTGAAACCATTAATTTCTCTCCATCGCAAGTTGCGGTCCTTTCTAACGTCCCGTTTAAAAAAAGAGCACCATCTCGCGTTCGTATTGAAACAATTGTTGTACTCAACATTCGCAATGATCATTTTGACGAAGGACTATTAAGATTTGGGGTGCCTTGCATCCTTCTCTTGGAGAATTAATTTTTCAATCCATATTTTGTTTTCCAGATTGAAATTATAAAATTGTGTAAATTATTTTGTAGGTATCTTATGTCAACTGTAAGGTACATGGTACATGCATCGTCACTTCGGGGCCTTGAACTGTGCGTGGCTCGTCATTTTTCATGGTGCAGTTGGTAACACTTTTTATTGAATTTATAAGGGGGACTCCTTTCAGTCTCCAGACATCCAGTTTTTGATTTAAAAATACACAAATATAACCGCACCGCGGATATAGAAACATCCGTTTTTATTATCTAAGGCGTTTGACCGAGATTAGAGACCCTCCATGAATTGAGCTTCCGTTTGTCATCCATCGTCAGTGTTAATCGATAAAATACAGAAGGTACTCACAGTGACTGTTTTAGACATTCATTTGATCCCTAGAATCTCCAGACTGCAGCGAACCCTAATATCCAGTTGATCTACGGGCAAGATACGCTAATCTGACTGTATACAATATCAAAACTTCTTCAGATTGTTTAAAAATTGTCAAATCCCCCGAAAACCGCATGAATTACTGATAAATACTAATTCCCCCACTTTCTCTTTGAAAATTTCATCTTCACATGCAGCAGAACCGAAAATGAGATGCCCAGAAAACCACGTGACACACGCATGAAGCTACACAGTATTTTGAAATGAAATGGTCACGCCAGAGGCATGTTTCTAACAGCTCATACGCGAACCCATGATAATGAAGTTTTTTCAATGGAAATAGCGTACTCTCAAAAATACTTATACCAGAAAGATTCCCTGAAAAAACCTTCATCCAGCCGTTTTCTTCTTCTTAAACATAATGGTGATAATGATCCGGATCCTGTCGGAAGACCTCCCGGTCGTTCCTTGTTATCATTTTCTTTCAATGCCTGGAAACTGGAATTCAGATTTTCCCAAACCTGTGAAAGAAGTGTGTGCAGATCTAACTGCTTAACTAGAACAGTACTGGAACCGAACAATGTGTGAAGAGAAGAAAAGGATTACTACGGAAGGACAGCAGAAAAAAACCCGACCCACTCCGATTATTAAACCACCTTTACCTACATTGCCATACATGTGTGCATTCCACATCAAATAATAATAATACTTATTATTATAATAAAAACCTGAAAAATATATGAGAAGAGTGTGTTTTCATTTTGTCCATTTCTTTCCTCTTTTCCATTCTCTGATTCGAAACTTTAGTTGTGTTCTGCGGAGGTAAAAATGTTTCATGCCGAAAAATAAGTGCTCCGTGCTTGTGGTAAAAGTGTGCTGAGAGAGGCCTGTCAAGTTGGCCTGGTAGGCAAGCGCATCTGATTGCTAACCCAATGAATGATGAACCGAGTCACACACTGGATTTTTGGTTTGAATGTGACTTCGTTGAATGTAGTTGGGGGACTGAAAAATTCACTTCAAGTGAGAGAGAAAATCGGCACACTTTGCTGACCTAATTAAGATGAATGTATTTAGTTTATTCAGCCATCAGTTTATTGGAAACTTATCGTCTCATTCATGTTTCTCTAGAGCATGAATTCGCTCTTACCTGATTGTTGAAATGTCTAACACCGCGCAATTCTTAGTTTTGTCCTTCCTAGTTTCTAATTCATTGTTACTTGATGGTGTTATTTTAAAACTTTCCATGAGTTACGTTTTGAGTTTATCAACAATTGTCTTCTAATTTCTTCTTCAAATCCGCCCTAATATTTCTCAAGCTAATGTCAAACCTCCACATGCTTATGTTTTGTAATATATATCTAATTTCCTCGGTATGCACATACGTAAGTTAATTCATTGTGCTGATGTAAGAAATTACCAACACTTCAAACCAAAATAGCTATGTTGACTTTGTTGAAGAAATGCCTTAAATTTGCAATTTTGCTATGCACTATTAGGTTGCATCAGGAGTATCCCAATCACTTGCCTGCCTCAAATCAATCTTAATGGAATTTAGTCCGGCATTATGTTGAGCAACCAGAGGACTGGATGATCAAGTGCGCATCTCTTTGGGAAATTGGACTTGAGTCAAGTCGTGCGCTCTTTTGGCAAAGGGACGCACTCCATCAACCGATGGGATTTCCTTCCTGGCGGTCTGAGGCGAATTCATTCACGTGAGTATATTTTGGTTCCTCCAGTAGAAGTGAACATTTTCTGGGCAAAGCTGAGAAACTTGCCTGTGGTGATGTAGTTAGCGCATTGCTATAGCTATAATAATTTATGAGTATGAGTAATATGGTATTCATCGATATGTAAACTCGCTGTTGTGTATTTGTAGTAAAATAACTAGCGGAAAAACTATAGATAAAAACCATTACTCACGGTGTATTTTTTGTTCATCGGAGAGGTAAATGTTTGGCCTTAAATTAGAACCTTAGAAAGAGTCTTCCATTCATGGATAAGGTTGTCTTGCAATTGATCCTTTTTCTTCTAAATCCAATGAGAATTAGGGACATAATAAAAACTATGGAAACCTATAGGATCTTTCTGCTTAGGCTGAATACTATATGATCGCCTTAATCAATGGATAATTTCCATTTTAGAAGAACATGTGGGTGTTCAAAGAGAATAGACATGGTCGTGAGAACTTGCCTAATTTAAAGAGAATAGATGCCGTTACAAACACTCAAATGTATCTAGTTTTACCTTAGAATGTAATAGGATCTCATAGGATGCAAGGGATTTTTGGAGCTTTTTCACTTTTTTGTTCATTTGTGCGTTTGGAAAAAAAGCATTGCGTGATTATTGGAGGTATTTTTATGAGACAAGATCTTTTAGGGCTTTTTTTGTGTTAATTTTCATCATTTTATTACTTGTGTCCACTGAACCGATTTTGCGCATTCTGATTTTGTGGAATTTTATATTTCAAGATGAACATTTTCATAATCATCCAAACTTTTATTTAAGGTATAAAATCCTTCTAGTCCTAAATCCTTTATCTTAACAGGTTATCAGCCTCGCAAATTAATTTCTTAAAATTACTTAATATTTTTTAGTTCATAGACGCGATTTGCATATATTCTCGAAGTAAATATGAGGATAAAGCAAAATTTAACATTCATTGGACTTCACCCTTGATTCTGTCTTCTATGTTTAACAATATGATGATGAATTCATGCAAAACTTTGGTGAACCTAACTGATGGTATATTTCTTTGAAGGAGAATGAAATACGTGATTTATTTATTCGATTTTTAAGTCACCACTAACTCATTCTTCACATACAACTAGACGTTTCTCTTTTTACTTTTACTAGAGATTTCTCTTTCTGGAGACCAATGAGACCTGTCTCAGAATAACCTTTAATAGATTCGTTAGGGTGTGAATGTTACACCATTTGCAACATAAAAATAATTTATGCATAATCTTAGTATCGTTATCCCTTGCAGAGGGTAAAATAAAATAAAATTACTTTCGAGGTTTATTTTATTCGAAGCATTTTATGGTTTCTCTACTAGGGTCAATTGTCCCGTTGCCATTGCTCGAATCTCCTACTGTGAAAGCATTGGATGGTTTTGAACCCTGTACTTATGCAGATTGAAGACGATGACAGAGTGGAGTTAATGACGTTTTCGGCTTGATTTCCATTTGAAATATAAATCTTAATAAGTATCGGTATAATAGTGGAGAATATGAATGGGTTGGTGAATTTATGTGTTCTAAAAAATCGGAATTATTTTTTTGGCATATTTTAATAATCCCAATCACAATATTTTCCAAGAATAACCTTACTTGTAGTATTTTATCGCTGAATTCTAATTAATTTCTCTTCTCAGTGATTTGTCCTAATTTGTAATAAATTCCATTAATTTTCAGAGACTTACAATAACAATATATTCAGTAGGTAGTTTATATGTCTGACAATTTATGGTTATTAATATATAATTTTCTCTGGAACCAGAATAATTTTAGTCCATTTTCAATAAATACACCCAATGCAAGTTTGCATAATTTGCATTGGGCACTAGTGCAGAAACATTCCTGAACTTGCAAATTATTCTGAAGGCTATCGCTGATTCGACGAGAATTGGGGAAGTTATGAACGTTTGTTATGTTACCATTTATTTGATAATGGGCGTAAGCAGTTTCACATCTATCTCAGACGTCTAGTAGAAATGAGAGGTCTGGCAAAATTAAGTCACAATCAAAGCAAAATAAAAAAGTTGCGGGATTAATGGCGAGCTCTTACTCCACCTGCCACTTTTTCAAACGATTTCCTTATGACTTCACCTCTCACGCTTTGCGAACTCTTTTAAAATATGCATTTTATAGATTCCTATCCTGAATGTCATAGAACTTGTACTCGGGCCACTGAAAATGATCATTGAAGGCGCGGTCTCGGAAATCATTGAGTGCGATATATTGACTCCTTTACCTGGATATCTAAGAGAAAAAATTAGCATAATCTTCGACGATTCTGACTTTAATTGACGTACCTTCTGCAAAGATTTATGATATCCGCTATGATCGGCTATCCGGGATATCGGCGGTATCGGCTATCCGGGATATGAAGTCGGAACTCAATATTTAGGATTTGAATGTATGTGATTATAGTGGAGTGTTTGATTGAGAGAAAAAAATCATTTAGATGAATCTGTATGAATTTTATCACAATATTCGGGAAAGTAAAACTCTGGGGATTAGACGCATGTCGGGTGGACTTGTAAAACAGCTGGATTTAAACTTAAAATTGGCGATTTGAATTGAATTTTTCAAAACTCAATTTTTACCATTGCCACCATGAGGAACATTGTGCATTAAAATTTTGTGTTCGACTTCAGATCCACTCTCATGGAATTGGGTGCCCTCCAAGTGAATGCCTTACAAGACGGCTGTGGGAATTGGTTAGACAGAAGGAAATGGATTGGGGAATGCATCAGATGTATTCAAATGGACATTTGTCGCAGGAAATTTCTCTGAGCAGTGAAAATTGAAATGGGGGAAAATTTGACTCAACAGTCCTTTCTTTCCTTTCTAATGATTCTAATTTCATCTTCAAGGTAGAATATTATCATTTGTCAAGTGCCAAGGTTCAGTGCGTCTGGCTGCTAAAATTAACTCCCTTATATTCAGGTGAATAAAATCATTCAACGTGACAATCAAACTAAGGACGTATTTTTAAGGGTTATAGTAAATTTGTGAAAAGTACATTCATGAAGATCTTTCTTCCTCATTCATTCTCTCTTTTATTAGATGTCGCTAAGTTGAATAAGGAATTATAATTCGAAAAATAAAATATGAAGACAGAGACCTTGAGCCAGGGACGCTCTGAATTGGGACGTACTGAATTTAGTCAATATTTTATGAATAATATGATATTGGCTAAATAAATATATAATTAACATGTGAACACTCACAAAAAAACGAATTTTAGATTTTAACAGCATTTCTTCTCGGGCAATATCTAGGACCTTGTTAACTCTACTTAAGGTAATTAATTAGCAACTGAGTCCTTCGGTTTCCGTTTTGGATATATTATCGTGTGATTGGTTTTAATTGGTCAATTTTATGGTACGATATATCCTTACCCGTCGAACTTTTCATTGAATACCACCACCAGTCAATAATTTCCAAGCTGTTAGCTGGCACTGCTGATGTTTCAACGTATTCCATTACCAGATGACACTTTTTGGTTTAGCTACCGCTTAATTCTTGCGTCAAGAACAATAGCAGAAAAGGCGCTTTTTTCCATTCCTGGCATTGGATTCATCCTGGATTCTTTAGCTTCATTTCAATCTTATACCAAAACTTCATATTGGAAGTTATGACTGTCAAAAGACGACACTTCAGGATGGCCATTGATTTCACCAGCTTTCGGAATATATCCGTAGCAACTGTGTAAGACGTGGGCAAACAGTATTAGGCGAGGGATATTTTCTATGGTACACAATAGTTGTGTAAGTAACCAACGTAGGCCTGCAGTGATACCCGGGGAAGAATTGAACCTAAGATGACGTAAATCATTTTCATGGTCGTGCTTGGACAAAAAATGTAATTTTGATGGGAACGTTAGTAAAGATAGTAGTTTGGTTTGTGATGAGATCGTGGGAGAATGTTCCGCATTTGGATTGATCGACTCGCAGTGGGCAATCGGAGGCTAGAAAGGATACCAAAGTAGTCATCGTGAAACGCACTAGGTATCACGGGAAAGTGACACTCTGGTATTTCACTTTCCTTTTTTTTTTAAATCTTCAGTCCCTCACGTGAGCGTTACCCGAATCGGATGCCCACCTATGTATTTTTATAGGTGAGGGAGGGTGAGTGAGTAGGCGGCCATGTTCGAGGGTATGTGCGCGTTATGTACGCCGTTGAAATTAGACAAATGACGCGCGAGAAAGATGGAAGGGAGTTTGCGTGGGCGGGAGATGGGCGGATAAGCGGTCGTGTCGTGAGTGGTGGGGAGTGGGATAGAGGGTGGGCAGCTGTGTGGCTGCGGGGGTGGGGTGTTAGGGGAGCTTTGGGGCGAGGAGAGGGCTGCGGGCGGGTGAGTGATGGCGAAGAGAAGAGGCCGAAGGGAGAATTGGGAGTGAAGGGAGAATTTTCGTGTATATCTGCGAGTGCCAAAGGGGCGGTGGGGAGAGCAGGGGGAGGTCGTGTTTGTGGGTGGAGAGAGAGAGTGAGGGTGGGGAGCGAACACGTGAAAGGGTTGAGGGTGCTTTAAAGGGAGGGAATCAGTGAAGTACAGGGAGCCATGGAGAGTATGGGAAAACAAAGGATTAAAGAGGAAGAGGGATACTGAACGAAATCATATGGGATCCAAGGGAAATGTTGAAGTGGATTGTGAGGAAGGAATCAGAACGAAAATTATGTTGGTATATATCATCAAGAATGGACAATTTTACAAATGACCTCGTCCTCTACCAACGCTCGACAGAGGAGTGAACTACTACTTTTGAACAAAACCAGCTGATTTGATTGAAACCGTGGCGAGCAACAGAGAATTTCAGCGATTTCTCATACGTTAACCTCTTGTTAACTGTCTTTTCTCTGTTATTTCGAAATATTGATCATCCTCCAGTATCTTTGGAGCTTCAACCTATCTGCCAAATCGGATTTTAGTAGAGTTCAGACTTTATATTAGAACCAACATGAACTCTTGTACTTTACATTATTATCTTTCCTGCTGCCCGAGAGTTCTTGAAAATTTGGAACAATAAATTTAACTGGAGGCGATTCTCTCGGACAAAGTGCATGGCTCAAAATTCAAGAGACCTCCTGGTCAATGAGTAGTTGGAGCACCGTGGCTTGCCGGGGAATGGTATGAAACAAGAATAGGTAAACAATTAGTTCAATGTAAAAAACCGTCAGTAGTGTTCATTAAATTTAGTTTTTCTATTCTCATGAAACTTAAATATAAGCGACAATAAATAATATTTAAAGCAATGGAAACTTTATTCATTCAAGTATTTGAGGCATGATATAATACGTGAATACAACGAATGTAGGCGCTATGATCAGAAAGATATTTCATTCACATCGCACCTGAGTGATAGCAACGAAAAAATCCTCAGCATCACCGGTTAAAAGTTATTTTTATATAATTTTGCAACTGTTTATTGAGAACTGTCAAAAGTGATTCATTATATAGGTACACAAGTTGCGCGATTTTTTTTATTTCGTTTGAAGAGCCTAAATTGCTTTAGTGACCAAATCAGTAGACTCGATAAGTAGAAATGGTACTTTGAAGTCTACCTGTATCAACGTTTAAATAACTTCATGGAATTGCAACATTGTGACATCTTACAATGGCACATAATTAATAATGAGATTGCAGGTTGCTTAAACCCGTCTTTTCAGCGTTGTTGAAGTTTAACAAAACGATTGACAAATGAGACAAATGACGAACGAACCTTCCAGGTTGTTTCACTGGTATTTTATCCAAACATATTAAGTGAAACAGACATTACCATTCTTAATGAATCTTCTGTCAAATTCAGCAAACATCAAAATTCAGTGACGCTTACAACGGTAAAATAAGCTTTTTTTTATATAAAAAAACATCTACTTCCAAAAGTACAACCGAGAGGGCAATTGGAGATGTTCTTCCTGAGAAAATTAAAAATCGTAAAATCGACAATTATCAGGCGAAATTTTTATGTGGTTAAAAATTTCTTCTGCATTGTTCTCAATGGAGAAATTCTTTATTTATTTGTAGTAGTACCACCTAACCCCGTTGGCGCCATTGTAGACCGTCGCACCTAAAAGGTTCATTAAAGATGAGCAAAGCTACAAGAATTAGATCTAAATTATAAGAACCCTGCATCCAAAAGAATTCCTATGGCCCAACAGAAGAAGGGAAAAACAGTAAAGGATAGACAATGAGGGTTTGAGTGAAGCGACACCACTCCGTCCGTCCCTCAGGTGACGAAGGCGGTTGTGGCGGCGGCTGAGGGAACGAAGTGTTCCGGGCTGCAGATCGTGTCTCTCGCAGGCGTCAACAATGCCATGGATTCGAGGAGATTCTGCGTTCCTTTAGGGATTTGAACTCCAAAGTGAAGCGAGTAAGTGGCATCGAGGGGGAAAAGACGATCGCGACTCGTATCCTTGTCCCAAGGATTGATCGTGGAGCGGTTTAGAGCCAAGTGGAAGGCAGAAATCAGAGGTTGCGTCATTTCTGCAAGGATATTAGGTCCTTTTTCGTAGAAACTCGACCGGAAATGCAATCGTGTACGAAGGAATCCTAAGGACCGCCTGGTCTCCTTCGCACGTTCAAGGCCTCCAAGTGAATAGCGGGTTGGATATTCAAGCACTGTAGGGCTTTTTTTGATTATAGCCTAGGAAAATGTGTTGGTCAAATAGCGTTTCACCGAAATCCTCATTCCCAGATAATTTAGCTTTAAACGAATTGAGAATCAGTGCTTTAGAGGAGCAAGGAGATCAAATAACGCGAATTACTCGTACATTGTAATGGGCGGAACAGTTTCTTAATACCCGAGTATTAACAAGAAAAGTTACCAGTTGAAGCAAGGTTAATATCGAGGAAGTAATTACTAAATTAATGATTAACTGCCAAATTAAAAATAATAAAGTTTCTGGATAACATTACCTCACCAAGAAAACAGGTGTATACACAATTATTGCAACTGAAATAGCTTAAAGTGATTTTTTTCCAAAATCCTTTTCGGTTTAAGAAATGATAGGGTACATGAAATTCGAAGTGCGTTTATTGCAGGGAAGAACTCATGCGCTACCAGTGCTTATATAATTACAGATAATGGCTGCGAAAGTATTTTGTGTTCAATAAAAAGTCCTCGATCCATAAAAAAGTACGTCTACGCAATTGATATATATGCTGGCGTTAATTCGATGTTAGGACCAGATAAACAGGCAAGAAGCTTCTCATCCCAAAAAAGAAAGAAAAAAACAAGGACCAAGAACAAGACATAATCGGTGGAGATTTAAATGTCCCATATATTAATTGGAGGACCTAGTTATTAGAGGTAGTAAAAGCAAATGGCAGTCGCTTTCACGTTCCTTTACATAGAACTCCATGCATTATCCTTTCACAAGCAAAAAAATTAATATTATAACATATTATATAAATAAAGGAAATATTATTGTTGAATTAAGCAACAAAGGTACCCGAAAAACTTAAATATAGAATTTTTAAAGAAATGAACGATCAAAGGGTACTAAACGCAGAAAATGCCAAGAACAAACAGAACTGCAAAGTTTAAAGGAAAAATTGGACTACTTGATAAAAAATAGGGACTATTATTTTTATTATTAGGTAATCTACCGGTTAAGGTAGGTTTTAGGATGGACACACCTATCAATTAAACATTTTGTAATTCCAAACAAAACCCAATCCAGCAACCTCGTCTAGATCAGGTCCCTCTTCATCTCTGTGTACTTCTTTCCTCCCTTCATCCCGTCCAACATCCCTATCCTGTTCCTGCCCTTTCCTCGTTTGCCTAACATTCCCCCTCTATTACCTTCTTCAATATTCCTCTACCGATCAATACGCCTTTCATCCATTTTTCTTGCCTCCATAGGATTTCTCTCAACAAACCCCTCTCCTCACCCACCATCTCCAGTACTTCCTCATTTATTTTCCTTTCGGTCCATTTCACCTTCTCTATTCTTCTCCACACCCACATTTCAAAAGCCTCCTCTACGTCTATCCTCATGCTTCAGCTAACACGTTTCCGCGCCGTACACAACTACGCTCCATATCCGAGTTTTTACGAGTCTTGTCTTAACATCCCTACACAACGTCCCCGTCATCAACTCCCTCCTCCTTGAGAAAGCCTCCTTGCCTAGCGAAATTCTTCTCCTTACGTCCCTACCACTTTGACCGTATTGGTCCAAAACACTTCCGAGATACGTAAGCTGTTCTACCTGCTCTATTTTTCCCCTCCTATTTTTATGCTTAGCTTAGCCTTTTTCTTTCTGGAAAATCGCATAACCTTTGTTTTATTAAAATTGATTCTCATCCCATATCTACGACAGAGACCGACAGAAAACCACAAAGACGTCGAAGGATGTGTCACGCCAAGATGAAAAATACACGAAATGGTATCTCTGGAAATGAACGGAACGAAATCATTCGCTATTATAAGATTTCTTGGGAGAATGCTGAGGAAGGAATCCATTAACAGTTTAGTCAAGGAGGTTCAGTTGAAGAAGTCTGCAGCAAATTCACTCAATAACGATAAAGGCAAAAGAGTAGCCAGCAGGTCAGAAAAGGCTAAATTAATAAATTACTTTTTTCCAAGGGTTTTCACCAGGTTCTCACCATATGTGTACTCTAGAATAACTAATTAGTTTTTCAATATAATGCCCTAAATCTAAATTCCATGGCCCTACTGGAATAGAACGTCTTTTGAAAAGTAGTAACTCAAATTGATCCAATAAAACTTGACTATATAAGGACCCAGCTCCTAAAATAGCACCATGTCTAGAGAACATATTCAAGAAGATCTTGTTAGACCACATAGTTTCCAATGATCGGGACATCGCTAATTAAGATCTATGTGGAAGCGGCAACATGGTAGAATCAACTAATAACAGACTTATCTTCCTCACAAGGATCCTCTTCTTCCTTATGCAATGTTATTAAACATAATTGTCAGTTTGGTAATGAAGCATATCGATAATCAAGATTTATAAATTGAAAATACTGAACAGGTTCCGGTTTTAAATAGCTATTGGAAATGTGTCTCATAGCAAACTACACGTAAAGTTCGAAGTCTGTGGCTTCGATAAAAGTATTTTAGGCCGAATTAGATATTTTTATGGTCACGTACCAACGGTAGTCATAGATGGTGTCAGCTCTAATGCAATGGTAGTCCCTTGATGTGCTCCCCAGAGAAGTGTTATCGGACCTCTTTTATTCTTTCATGGCGTTGATGACATTAATACCGTGGTATTTAGAATCATTCACTTTTGTACCCTCTAATGTATGCATTAGATGGTTTTAAAATAATGTAATGTAAGATGAGCAAGACTTGTTGCTCCCCTTCAGTTAGGTCATA
Source organism: Hetaerina titia (assembly GCA_037158775.1). Lineage (NCBI taxonomy): Eukaryota > Metazoa > Arthropoda > Insecta > Odonata > Calopterygidae > Hetaerina > Hetaerina titia. The sequence goes on from CM073768.1 coordinate 22,636,797, forward strand.
TTTGGTGCACGCCGAAATTATTTGGGGTCCATGAGAGAAATTTTTTATTAAAGAATTGAAAAAAAATTATGAAAAAATCTTCCAGATATGTTTTTAAAAATGCTACGGGAAGAGAGTATGTGTGGGGCAAAATTGGAAATATTAACCCGGAAGACCCTTGTCTCATGAAGATAGTCGACCGTTGTGTCTCGTGCATGGTGTGTGACTTTGTCTGTTCTTGTGATGTGCATGCCTGGTGCGGATACACCCCCTGCCACACACCTTCTCAGTGGCTCGCAAGAGTACCCATTATGTAGGCATCAGACCACGATTATGGTAGTTCCCTCTCTGTTGTGAAAGGAGAAGATGGCCATCAGGTAACATTAGACAATTTTACACCAATACGCAATGACGTGTGTACTAGAACTACAACGCTAATGAGGTTTGAATTTATGTTATTCTTTTTAATTATAGAAAATTTGTAACATTTCATCTTACATGAAGATATGCGTGAACATTTGAGCCATACATGTGAACCTTTAATGCAAGATTAGCAATTTCCGTATTAGGTTATCATTTCAGTGCTTTGATCAAGTAACTTTTCCCCAAAAAGTCTTTCTTAACCTATAATCTTCATCCATAACCACAATGATTCGGCTTCTCCGCGTTAGTAGCTTGCAATATTGTTAGGAACCTGAGGATTTACACTTTTGCCCAACTCATATCTGTTTAGCTATAGCAGTTATCTTCGGATATATTGCTATTTTGCTATCTTTGAACATAACTAAGGCACGACTATAGCTGATGATGCTTATGCATGGATTTAATTAGTCTCCACGAAATCTAAAGTGATTCTAATTACCTACTTATTTAAAACAGCAACTGTCTTTTATAAACATTTAGTGGTAGCTAAAACTCGGCTTTATTGCTTTAGAAAGTGCGTTTTCCCTAAAAACTTAATGATCATTAATAATGATAAAATTATGCACCGAAAAATTGGTCCATTAAGAGTAAGGTGTCATCTCTTTAGAGGTTACGATAAGATTGGTTGGTACAAATAATGTTACCTGTTTCCTGCGCATAAAACAGCAACTGTGTGCTGATTCAAGTCTATTGAAATGACTGCAGTTAATATAAAAAAATTGTCGCGAAGTGATGGCCATCAATGCTGTATGCATCAATGTGATGCATACATTTGTGATGCATGATGTGACATTGTTTGATTGTGTGTTTGACATGATGTGATGCATCAATGCAATACTTAATAATGCTGTTACACCACGAACGGTCGAGTTGAAGCAGATTAACCTTAATTGCTTTTAATAAACTGTAATAGAATGTCCGAGGACGGTAGCAAAGTACAAAAGCATAAAATAAATGGTACAATTGAATTCAAAAGTATCTGCAGCTTCATGCGACCGGAGTTTTTAACCTGAAGTTGAATATTCTTCCAATAGATAAAAGCTTCTCAACTGAAAAAAAATTCCTCGTCCCACTGGCCTTGGCTCTAATTGTAGTCGAGAAAGGACCGCTGGGATATTGTAGATGGGCCTGGGTGGGAAGTAGGACTGGGCAGGTGAGATAAAAGTAGAGGGGGCAACAAGAGGTGATAGGAGAGGTTGAACGAGAGGAAAGGAGAGGGTAAATTGGTGGGGGGAGGGGGTAAGGCGAAGCGGAAAGAGTAATGGAGATGTGGTGTATTCAGGTAGTTGGGTGGAGTTTTGAAGTGCTGGCAAGAGCGGATGAGAGAGGAAGGGATTTGAGAGGGTGGGATAAGGCTCGGAGGTGGTCGCCGAGGAGCCTGCGTCCGGGGCCCATGATGAGGGCGGTGGTGTTGGGACGTGGGGGGCGGGGAAGGATGGGTGGATGAACGGAAAGAGATATGAGTCAAGTAGGAAACTCGGAATGATTTCCCCGCCTTGACGTGAGAATATAAAAGCAAGCGGGTGGAGGAGGAGATGCCGCGTGAGGAGAGCATGAATGCATGATGGGAAGAACTTGTGAAGGGCTCACTCAGAGCAAGGACACGGTACAGCTTATTGGAGAGAAAAGGTGGGGTCGTGGTGTCATGAAAGGGTTATAAAACATTCCTTATGGGACAAAGATATTTTTTATGGAGGCCTTATTCAAAAGTCTAGGTAGGTTTAGTTGTCAAAGCAGCGAGTGCAAGCACCTTAATTTTAATGACTTTTGTCCTTACAGGTGTTGATGTTTTAGTCCCCATTGAATATGATTATTTTCCATTATATTATTGCTATTTCTATTTTTATTCGTAGTAGGCTACCGGGTTAATGTAGATTTAGACGAAAACTGGCAGCAAACACTACTCTACTCTTAACACCGTACTTGTACTATCATGACGAAAAACATCCTAAAACCGCATACTCTATATAGTATTAAATTATACTGTAGATCAGTATATATTCTTCTCCTTTTAATTCTATCAAAAATTCCTATTATTCCCCTCCATCTGCATGGCCTTAGCAGTCTAGTTCACTCTATGAGCGTCTTTAGTTTCCCATTGCCTCTCAATATCATCGAATAAGGGACATCGATGGAAGAAGAGACTGCCTCAGTCACAATCTTGCCCGGAATAAAGCCGATTTAATATTATTAATAATAAGGGGCAGGAAAAGCATGGGAACGTTAGGCGGAACTAAGCGAGGGAGTAAGTTTGCGGAATTGATGAAGAGGCCATTATAGTTTCAGGAATCAATAAAAAGAGACATTTCAGGCGTGATATGGTGGAATATCATGATTAATAAAAATTGGCAATTTTCCACAAAATAAAATTTTAATACGACCGGTTTCGTTGTAACTACATCATCTTCTGGTGACAGTCATAACTCAGTGTCTATATTATTAGGCAATTCTTATCCAATATCTATAACCCTGGTAGTGTGAACAATGATTGTATCCTCAATATGAATGGTATTCACAATTTGGATGATTGGCCTGCTAACGTCAGACTATCCGACATTCACGAAACCAAAAATTCATGAAACATACGAAAACATCCTGGTTGTACTATATTTTGCTTTCTTCAAGTGAAGACATTCCTAAAATAAGTTCACATTCCTAACATAAATTGTCACAGCTAGTGAACGCATGGCAACACGCTTGCTCTTCCTTTTTTAGAGCGAAACTACTATTCGCCCAAGTATTTCTTTCTGTCCTCTCTGCTCCTTTGTTTATGATATTAATTACTTCCTATACAACGTATGAAATCAAACTTATAGACCAATCGTTCTCACTGTAATGCTGCTTCTTTTCACTTTTCCCTTTTTTGAGAGGGGTATCAATAGTAATCAAACATAGCTCCCGACCGAATTCCTTCCTCATTAACCCTACGGATAAGTCCTCAAAATCTCTTCCATCCCCATATTCCTAAATTCTAGAGTGATTCTGCAGGGGTATTCACAGTCTTCTTTCCTTTTCTACGTATTCCTGATCCTAAGATATCCTCATCGAGATCATTCCCCCTTTCTATCTTACAGGCCTTTACCGTATTGTTTTTATACATATTATTTCCATTTTTTATAGCATCTTCTAATCCAATTAATATTTTTTCTATTGCATCTTTATGTTGTAACAGATTTTCCTTTCTTAAACCATGGCATTGTCTTCACCTTTCATTATTATGCCCTCATTTTTCCTTGTCTTTGTAAACTCTCCATATCTTCATACTGCGTCTTCCACTATGCTTCTTATACCATATTATTTTTTCGCTTCATTTTATTGCTTAGCTCTTTCTACTTTCCTCTCCTTACCATTGTGTCCACTTGCTTCCATTTCCGTCTCTTGTTCATCTTCCAATTTATATCGTCTGTAAATCATGGCTTCCTTGGCTTTTTTATATAAATCGTACCTATTGTTTAGTTCGCCGAATTCTTTACTCTTGCTTGAGATAAAAATTCCCCAACTTCCGTTTATACTGCCCGTGTCCTCTTTTTCTCTTAGTATATCATTAGTCGCCTCCTGCTCCTTTTTGCCCTTGTTCAGTATTGTACAATCAATATTCTCACACTCTTCCCTTTTTTTATTCTCTTTAATTTTATATATACTCTTCATGAGCATTATTGGCATACGATTAAAAAATTATATGCCAAATCCTTTGGTTTAAAATTATAAATATATGTTTAACTTAAAAATGTGAGTTAACTAGATGAAATAACTCGGAAACCATATCTATCATTTATATTTTTGTTAGCCCCTTTCTTTATGTATTTCCAAATTTGAAATGATTAAGATACCGATTTCGCCATTAGATGGTAGATAGACACGCTTACTCCTATAACAGACTAATACTGTATAAACAAAGAGTAGAAATGTAGTGGTACAATCTTCAGCTAGATTAATGTGAATTATGCTAGTTCGCAATGACTGTGTTACGGTAATACTTCGCTTTGGAGTGGATAGTTGTAATACACTTACAAACATACACTTTCGAAACACCTCAGGGGCAAAAATAAGATTTGGTCGGCACACAAACGACGCATCGTAAACTATCAAAATTTTCCAACGTTTGCTATTCTAAGGTTGACTGTCGACAAATATGTCAACGGTTTGCAGAGTTCCTTGAATTATGGGTGAAATATTATACCAATTGCCGCTATAGATTAATGAGTAAATGGTGAGATAGGTTTACAGCGGCATATAGTACAAAGCGACATAAGGGAAAAAAGGAACTCGAGGTATTAAAAAGAGACGTTTCAGGCGTGATATGGTGGAATAACTTACGACTTTGCATAGAAGTTTCTATTTCGCAATTTATTAGGATTTTTCCGCAAAAAACTATTGATATAGTATTTAGGGTTTAGAGTGAACTCGCGACATAGGCCTTCGAGAGGTAGCACACCCTGAGAAGGGACGTCGATGAACGCAGTCAGAGGAAGATGATAACCAACATTTATATGAAATCGGTCAATTGCATCTCTGTCTTGCGAAATTAAAGGTTTGGGGTGTAAAATCTGTTCTATCTGCAATCTAGGAGCTTTAGAAGGTTAAGGGGCCAAATCTCATCTACTCCCATCCTCCCGGGATGGATGTAGATGAGATTTGGCCTCCTGATGCCTGGGCGGCGAAGGTATCAGCATTAGACTAATGGTCGTCGGATAGGGTCATGGCTATAGAAGGAGGAAGAGTAACTACTTCTCTGATATGCCTAAGTGGGTTTACGGTCGTTCTAGAAATGGAAGAATTTTCTATTTTTTAGTTTTTAGTATCCAGTGTAGTCTAGTAGTCAATTCCATGCGAAATGATAAATTATTCTATATTTCTGATTTTTTTCCCGAAAAAGAGCATAAACACATTTTCAGAATTCGTAAACTTAGATCGACAGGATAAAGGATATAGCCTTCGCCCTGTGGTGGCATAATCCAGCGTCTTCCCGAAACATGCTACTCGTGAAACGTAGGTCATCAGTAATTGCTACGGCAATAGAAAAATTCGGGGGAATCAATGCAATGTTTAACTGATGGCACCACAGCTTTTCCATCTGGATCTTTATCTAAACTCCTCCAACCACTCAATAAAACAGCTATGGTGCCAAATTACAACATCATTTTGTATATATAACTGCTTTTTACCTTACACTTTTTATACCTTACTTTATGTGTGAAATTCCTTGTATTATGACCCTGGAATTTGAAACGAACCAGCAGATGCTTCGATTCCAGTAGAGCACGGGGTAAAATTATCACCCTCGGGAAAAAATGTGGAAAACTAGTGATCATGGAAAATTCGGGTAAAAATCATTTTGTGAAAGTCTGTCAATTTGAGCATTCAAAACACTACTAGGTCGTTCTGAAACGCAGACAACGAATTAGGCACGAGTAACTGAGTGAGTACAATGATCGTGATTTACAACTTGCGCAAATTACTTACCCTCTCTAATTTCTTACCAGTTTGGTGATACAAATAATTACGCAATTAGACTTGCTTCTGAATTTGGCAACTATATTGCCTGCAAGAGATTTATCTGCAGTATGAACAAGAAATTCCAATTCCAAAGAAATCATACTAGTTTATTCCATTCCAATCAGCCTGGTGAAAATATTACTATGTCATCCTTAGGACGCCATTGGATATCATAAATACGGGCCCTCCGTTTTTATCCAGGCATTTGAAGTTTCTAAGATATATTGTTTCAAGTACTCTGTTTGGTGATTCCTGTCCATTGCATTATATTTTATTTTAATTAAACAACACTTGCTCATCTTCAATTGATTAATTTAAATCGATATTTTTACTGCGTGCGGTCTTGACCGAAGATCGTTTTTGTACTAAAATTGAATCTCACGCAGCCCTTTTGAATGGCAGGGGGATGTTCGGAAAATTTGGTTGGTGCCCGAAAGCGTGGAAGATATTATGCATGTGAGAGATGCGGGGAGAATGGAGGGGGGAGTGGTTAGGCTGCGGCAGTAGCCGCTAGGTGGCAGGAGAGGAGGAGAGTGTTTGCGTGAACCTCGCCAAGGGATTCGAAATGTGAGATGAGGGAGAAGTTGAATCGGAGCCAAGAGCAGGGAGGGGATCACGAGTTTGAGCAAAGGAAGGAAGGAGAGAGCGAAGGACAAATAGATTTTTCTTTTTCCTCCCATTGTTTAGGTAAAGTTTTGCAATAAATCTGAAAAGGCAAACTCTAATCCATTTAACCAATGGATTTACACTATGTATGTATACTACTTGTACAATGACAGCACACTATTTTTACATGCCCATGTGTGAAAACGGTAAACACACGTATTTTTAATAGAATTGCAAAAATTTTCTTGCTGGGATCATTAATCAAAACTTTTGCTGATCTCAATATCAATACTTTTAAATGTAATATTACCGCATTCAATATACAAAAGGTAATTTCGTTGTCGTTTGCAGTTATCTGCATGGAAGAATATATTCGTTCGAAACTTCATGTTAAAAATATTGCCGATTTAAATTACACTAAAAAAATCATACAGTTGCATTGCAGAAGACACTAAGAGGAAAAGACTGCTGAATATGGCAATAGAGAGGGGAAGTCTGGGGAAGCGGGATAGAGAGAGGAAAAGAATAGGCATTTAGGATGGCATTGAGGTATTCAAAGTATTAAGTATTCAAAGCAAAAGAAAAAGTTACTGAAATATGTATGATCGACGGATGTGTTTCACCATAGTAGTTCGGGCTTAGAAGTACGCTAGTGTATAGCCCAAGGGTACATCAAAGACCTAGCATAAACAGGTACCAATAATAAATTGTAAAAAGTGTCCCTAAATGAGTTTTTCGGAATAAACTTGGTGACTTCGACGGAGTCATCGACGTAGACGTTTTGAGAATTGTGATTTATTCTGAACGGAGCTTGCCAATGTTTTGGATGGCAGATAAAATAATGTTTTCGGGTAGTGGCTACCAAAGCCATATCTCGATTTAATCCTAAAAGTCAAACGTAACACAAATGGCAAAAGAGTTGCTTGCACCAATCACTCACATACAGCCTAACAATGTTCTATGTAGCATTGTATGGTTAATCCATAAAAGAGATCGTTTCAATGTCAAACTCATACATGTTCCTTCGCCTATGAAACACTGTTGTATATTTTTTTTCTTTCTTTCAGCTTAGGTAAAAATAGTGTATATTGGAATTAAAATTGAATTGTTTCAGTTATAAACAATTTATAACTTTTTCATGCGATTGCATAACAAATTCGATGAAAGCCAACATCCATCCATGTTGCATGATAATTAAAACATTTTCAAAATAGAAGAACTGCAATGTACATCACCATGGCAGAACGATACTGCCATAAAATTGTGAGTGATATTCACAAATCAATGTTTAACGCGATTTCAGCTGTCTGAAGACTTATAAGAGAGGAACTATTGAATTATGGGTTTCCGCTCCATCTGGATGAAATTATGACTCGATGGTCTTGTACTGGGACAGCTACCGACGGGCTTCAAAACTGCTGTATCGGCAATGGTTTTCCATCGAATAAATTTCATTGAGACACTTCCTTTGCTCCGGCCTTCCAATCTGTCTTATGCATTAAGCCGCTTGAATTCCTCTTTTAGGAGACTTGGGGGAAAAGAAAGACGGGTAATTGTGTCTCATTTCTTTGAAGTTGGATGATAAGGTCAGATAGCACCTCTTTCTATTTGATAAAATCTTTAAGAAACCAAGATGTCCCTGAATATGGTTTTTACAGTACCTAAGTGGCATGACTTGATTTTATCAATTTGTAAATGTAAGTTCACATGTGCTCTTAAGGCGGGCGAGCATCTCGTTGAGTCCAAAGTCTGTTATTAAGAGTATTTTACTTCGCTGTTCCTTTTGAAAAGTCTTTATGATACCGAAATGCATCCGTAATTTACATGTATACTTTTTACATGTATATTCAAAATTCTAGTATAGTTATCAAACTAATGTGTAGCAAAATTCACCATGCTTTTCAAGATTTTTCTAAATGACTCATGGCTGCGCCATCAATCAACCCTTCAAAGTTTCCAGATTAAGTAGTTGGTGCAAACTCTTCCCTAAAAGTAACTACGAATATAATATATTATTATATTATATTAGTAATTAGTATAGTAATAGCATAATAATTATAGTAATTAATATAGTATTTTGACGCTGTTATGGAATGCTAAATTGTTATCATTTATCGGCGTGGAATATGTATTGTGTACTACTCTAATTGATACTGTAGTGGATATTTGTTTTTTGTTAAGTCAATAATCTCCTTTTCCGAAATTATTTTCTGTCTATTTATCACAAAAATATGGTAGGTCTGATTTCCTTATGTTTGCAAGGAACCCAAAACCTCTCCAAAGATGCGTGTGTGAGTGTTATTCATTTATCTTAACATAGATAAAGGAAAAAGGATAGGGACACACATAAAAAACAAACAGTGGGACGCCGGGGAAGGAGGAAGGGTCTTAGCAACTTAAGCTTTTTGGAAAGCTTGATAAACTACTCAAAAAGAATAAAAGGCGAACATTTCTTCAAACCTTTTCAAAATTTGTCTATTTGGACAGTCACTATAGAAGCAATCAGCAACGCCACAATATCTTCTATCACGTTATTCATGGTTGTAGTCAGTGAAGTGAAATATTAACGCACCATTTAACATTTTAAGAGACTTTGGAAGAGGAGTAATCTTTGTCCTGAACTTGGCGCTAATTTTAAGAGTGACGGCTATTTTACGGCTTCCCATTCTGAGCCAACCAGCCCTGATTTCAAGTATTTGACAGTATTCCGTTGGCCCTCATGTTTTAAGTAATTATTTTGGCCAAGGGCGAGGACAGATGGGCGTCGACGATACGGATGTGGATCTTAACTGGGAGGTTATTGAAAGTCGCGCCTTCGGAAGTGGGATTGGTGGAGAGGAGGGTGGGAAAGAAGTGACGTTGGGGTGCGGACAAAGGGAGGACTTATCTTTGGTAGGGGCATATGGGGATAGGAAAGAGAGTGTTTCGTCGGGAGAGGAATGTGCTCAAAATAAATTGACTGCGGAGAGCAGTGTTGCATAGTAAACTGACTCATCGAGGAGTGCCATTCGAATGAAATCGTTCGGCGACCTCCGAAACAGGAAATGTGACCACTCTGAGTCACTTGTGATTAATATAAGGTTTGCATAAAAAGTATTGGTAACAATTTTTTCCTGGCGTATGCGTGAAGTGCTGAACTCAGACCGTTGGTTAAGTGAGCACATGATCGGTATTGGTATTGATAAGATGACAGTGCACATCATTATCATTGAAAATTTGGCGAGGTGAAAGATCTGCGCTAAACTCTTCCCGAAGGTCTTGACGGACGACTAAGAGCAGAGTCGAGTGTCTGCTTGCGAAGACCTCCTGCATCGCCATCGCGACGGTTCCCCAACCCCCTTATAGACCCGATTTGACACCAGTTTTTCTAAAGAGGAATACTTCCTCAAAAGACCGTAATCTCCCTCAAAATATGGGACCGTAAGTGCCGTCGAAGAAGTTTGCACCCGATTGTACCTTCCGGATTGTACCTTAAGGACCTTCCGGAACCCACCTACCAGGGAGACTTCGAGTCGTGGAAGAGTCGCTGGCAAAAGTGTGTCGACGCTCGAGGGATGTACTTTGAAGAATTTTGAGGCATTTTAGCAATCTGAGATAAATCTATATTTCCGATACTTTTTATAACAACTATGTACATAGATGAGTGTATGAATGCATACAAAAGGGTCAACCCTACTACTAAGTGGCAAGCAGGAACAGGAGTTTTGCAAGAAATTTTAGATGTCAAAATGTAGGTATTGTTACTAAGTTTAGGTTTATTAAAATGAAAATAAACACGCTATAAATGAAAAGATAAAATGGGAAAATAAATCAGATGGAAAAGCAATGTAAATCAGCTTTCGGTCCAATGTTTCCTCATATTGGAGTTGGCAGTCGTTTGATTGGTTGAATGTGGACCTCAATTTTTTCTCTTTTCTTGGCCTTTCTTTTCATTTCTCCGTAAAGACTCTTTCCTGCATCTTTCCTCCCTTGTGCCAGATATGATATTCTTGGTTTCCCATTATATCCTACCCCCTCTAACACTTTTTACGAGACTTTCCTGCTTCAATATATGGAATATATTGTCCCTAGTTCTCCTCATGTTTTCTCTATGCTTTTTTACAAGGTTTCCTCCTCCCACACTGTTTCAAATAACTCTTTGTTTGTAAATCTGCCCACTCAATTCATTACCAACATTCATCGGGAACACCGAACTTCAGTGTTCAGTGTTCTTCTTTCTGCCTTCTCCAGGGTTCAAGTCTCGCTATCATATAAGCCTATGCTCCATATAAACACTCTTCTTAATTTGTTCCTTAATGCCATACGAATATTTTTTCCTAAAGAAGTTGTTTTTTTCTTGTTGAAAGCTCTTAATGTCAATGATATTCTATTTCTTATATCTCTTTTGACTTAAGCATCATTTTTAATAACTAACTCAAGTATTTGATTTCCTTGTGCTATTGTATGTTATTTATTACACCCCTACCTTATAATTATATACAATCTCTACGGAAAAATGTTCCCTTTGCTCTTTTCAATCTTAATGCTTATATTAAATGGCCACCTGAAAATGCCATTCATAGCTTCAATTATACCTTTTAGTCTTCTTCATTTTCTGCTACGATCACTTTAATATCAAAAAATTTCAGCATTATCTATTTTCATCACAATATATTTAAAACCATGGACACAATAATCAACCCGAGTTTCGGTTTTGTAGGTGATGATAGAGTTCACCCAGTACTAAGCCCGACGACGTTTGAAAAACACACATCAGGGTAGGGGGGCCAGTTCCTTTCCCTTTGCCGGTCATGGTTTCCCAGGGGATCGAACCCGGGCCCTCTGGTCAGTAGTCCAACATTCTACGCCTGGATTACCGCGACCGACTTCATTGTATATATACACCTCTAATTATTTTTTTTTCGTACTTTTTGAACTTCGTTTGGGTATACAGGTTGAAAATGACAGGTGGCACAGGTGCCCTACCTGTGCCACCTGTCCTATCCTACACCTTATTGGATATCCACTTTCGTTCATAGAGCTGCAGTTTTATAAACAAAAGGTTTCATAAAATCCTTCTCTCTCTACATCTTATCCCAGCTTTCTACAGTCTTTTAAGTAAATTTCATTGATGTCCTTGACATGAATTTTTAAAATTTACAATGATCAAGATAATTGCCAACATCTACAAAACGTGATTAATCGATCCCTTCTCAATTCAAACTGGGTTATAATAACTTCACGAGTTACTATATCTTTTAGCTTTGTTTAATAATTGAATAGATATTTCAGGGTTATTTTATTCTACACCTACAGCTACACAAGGTGTGATCAAAATAAGACAGGACTTATTAAATATAGAACTATGTATAGCTTTGTACTATTTATAGCTAATGTAGCTATTCGAACTATTTCTCGTACACTAAATTGTACTATGAATAGCTTTAACATTTTAACTATTGCTTATTTGGTATTTTGTTCCTTATCCACACGCTTAAAGTAATTTTGCTAGCATAGAAATCCCAGGTGATTTTTATTTATTTGGTTTTAAGCCTGCTCACTGCCATTTCAAATTCCATTCTCAAGAATTTCTCGCCTTGGCCAAATTTGCGGATGATCAAGCTTTATTTAACCAATAAACCATGGAATTGCAGTTGTTGAAAAGTGCCTTACGGAATGGATGTGAAATACTTGCGTTGATAATCAATGAGAATATAACGAAGGTAAGGATATCTTGCAACATGTGAAGGCTAAGGTAGCCTTCCGAAATTAGAGTTGGAGACATGCAGGCAGAGAGAGCAGCTCGCCTACACGGCCTGTTCAATAGGTTTCCGAACATTTTGGATTCCGCGTTTCAAATTGGTTAATTTTCAATCCACCGGAGAGGAGACTACTTTGAAGGGGACTCTGACCAATAAATTGTTAGTGAAGTATTTTTTGCAGCAAAAAAAGTGAGATTTTTTGACAGACCTCGTATTTAGAAAAATTTTTAAAAGAGGGTGAACTAAGTAAGGACATGAAATTCGTTAGGTGAAGAAGCTTTTACAATAAGGGTGTTCATAAACAGGAACTATAAGTAAATATTTAGAAGTAAAATTAGTGAAAACTTGAATACGAAGCATTGCGGATGGAAAATATTGGTTGATAAGCCATGAGTATAATCTTAAAACGAATGATTTTAGATGTGGATGAGAATGAAAAAAGTAAAATGAATATGAAATGTGCTATTCATATAAGAATGCGCTGTTCAGCATGGAAGATTTCGAGCAAATATTATCGATTTGAGAGAAAATAAATAAATTGCTTATGGTAGATTTTTATTTTAATTTTGAAAATCGAAACAGATTTATCATCCTCAATTCTACTCTTCAGCCTTTAACATTGCCGTGATAAGTGATGATTCTTAGTTATTATAATTATTTAGGTAATTGTAAGTTTCGAGCTCCAAAACACTGTTTTAAAATCGCAGAAAGATTTCTTCCGGAGAGCTAACGTTGGTCGTATTACTTAATGCGAGATGTAGAAGTGCCACAGGAAATACCTGAAAATAAGGGATTACAAAAAATTGTATAAATACCTGTGAGTATCTACACTATTTCCAGCTTATCTTTTCCGATAAATTCAGTTTCTTCAGAAAAAATGAATGAACGGTATTTTGTTTTTTTGTTTTCATTATATATGTTATTTATTGTCATTTTACGCACTAGTGTATGCATAATGGCGTGATCATAGGAACACAACATATTGACGTCCTTGCGGACTGTATTAGCACGCTTTATTTTGCTACAATACATGAATTACGTTGGCTTACAGAAAAGAAACGATTTTAGTACTATTTCATTTTTCGCAGAAAAGATCAAATTGAGTAAAATGTTTCTCAAAGTAACTCTTGTATCTTTTTAAGGTAAGAAAAGTAAGATGTAGTCTTACACATTAAATAGTGTAAACATGAAAAAGTGAAGCAATAAAAATCTTCTCTAGGTCACTAAAAATTATTAAATAACTGTTTAAATCATATGTTATTGACAATTCAATTAGGCCCGCTCCGTAACTACATAAAAGAATGAGTAAATAACAATCTATACACTTCGTGTGGAGGCAAATACGTAAATAGATATAGTTCTGAACAAGCGTTACTTATTGCCTTTTACTTTCACTCTACTCATAGTAGCTGACGTTAGCATGAAATAAAGGTGTAAATCTGTTAAATTCTTATGTTGAGTAGTATTTCAATTTCGACGTAATGGTCTGAAAGGATTCTTTAGGTTACGGGAGCTAGTGGGTACGTGCGTATCAGCATTTTGTACTGCAGGAAACTTCTCTTCAACTTTTACGGGATAAAGAGCGGATACTATGAAGTATTGATGCCAGTGCTCTTTTGGTTCCAACTCCAATCGCAGCGCCTTGACTGGAGACGCGTCCTCACTGAACGTTGCTGGACTGGGTGTGTGGTTGAAGGGAAAGATGTGATTTCTGTGCCCGCACTGGAACCACGCCAATAAAACTCGAATAGGAATCGCGTTTTTTCCGGAACTAGGGAAGCATAACGATCGCCATAAACAAATCCCTTTCCTCTGTCTTGTGAAAGAGGAATAGGGGTCTCCAAACTTATTCCACGCGGAAGTGCAGAAAACAGAATATACCTAAGTATGTAAAGCTTAAATTTTTATGCAAGTGCCTATACGTATTTTTACACGCCGGAGTTTCGTGATTGCCTGTAAGCTGGAGATCAGGGTTTTGCGTCTCTCGGGCCATGCGTGGATGATAAGGAGTGCGTGTGAATTGGACGTCCCCAAACCACGTGAGGGTTTTTTTATACTTAGTTAGTGAAGTTTGGTACGTCCATAAATCACCGTTTTCTCCTTTCCATCGTTACGATTGGTTACAGACGGAGACCCAAACCCAGGAAATAAAAGAAAAATTGGTCGGCGAGAAAGTCCTGACAGGGAGCAAACGTTTTTTTTCTTCAGGGTATATCTGTAGGAGATGTTTCGACAAAATATGAGTTCCTTCGTGATGACTAAAAAGAATTGGATGAGATTTCGATCCAGCTGTTTTTTCGCTAACGCCATTTTGACTCTTTGTCAAAACTTCCAGAATTTAATTCGAATCTATACTTCACAGAGTTGGTCTCGACTTTTTATACATCCTTATCGTTATTCATAGTAAACTCCTAAACTTGATACTTATTTCACTCACTTATTTAACCACTATTTACTAGGTTTTTGTGCTTGATACTTATCATTTATTGATAGCTTCAATTTTTGCCATCAAATAGCGAGTCACGTGATGGGTGGGGCGAATGAACCGAGATAAATGAAGTAGGTTCATATAAAAAATACAAAAGTAAATACTTCTCTGACGGGTTTACTTGAGGTCATACTATCATAGAAACACAGTTAATAAACTCTTCCATTTCACGCCCATTCATAAAGCCAACCGAATAGTAATCTTACGACAATCCAAAAGGAACATACATATTTTTCTCTCTACTTACGATAAATTTCGCCTATATAATCACAGGAAACATCCTTAAATCATGTAGAATTAAGTGTTTAACCATAATTTTGTCGCATTAGCAAATCATTCTATATTTGCATGAAAGATATAGTGGTTCAATGGTGAGTGATTAAAAAAGTGTAACAAACTCAAGTGTAGTACAGATCCTCTTACGCATCTCCTTTTTACAGTACAAAGTGCCATTAATACAATATATTGCTTAACCTTAAAATAAATTTTTCCGTCTCTTTTGAAACTGGATCTCAAAATGATGTTTTAAAAAAGGAAAAATTCTAAATAAATTTCTTTTGTTTCAGTACAACAAGCACCCTAGAGTCTAAGCGACATTCCCATTTTTATTTCAAAAGTGCGTTATTTGCTTATAGATATACGATACATACATAACTATTAATGTGTTTAATTTTTTGTAACATTATGGAAATGAAAATGTTATTTTCGGGTATGAAAAATATTCCTCAATACTATTACGATTAACGACTCACGACAACGACATACGACAACGTATTTATGTAAAGACTTAGAATAGACGAATTCATGTTAAATTGTTTTAGTGTGTATTTTAAGCATCCAGGTTTCAAAACGACTCTCGAAATTGTTTATTAAAGTATACCTTCTTCAACGAAAGACTCTGTAAGCAATCTAAAACTTATCGGAAATGACTTTGACATATATCAAAACGCCCAAATGCTTGCCAACCCTAATATGATCGCTGCATCCACAGGTTTTGCAATTCAAATTGGGGCAACCTTTTTCCTCTGGGATTATTAAAACGAAGTACACGCTCAATAACATGCTATGACTCTTGATTGACAAAATGACTTATATTTCATATATTATATTAAAGCCAGCACAAAATTCTCTTATAGATTCGTGATACGCAAATTGTAGTGAGGTCACGGCACTGTGTGACCAGGAATATAATTACTGCGTTTAACTCCCTATTTTACTAATGTCATTTCTTCGATGATAACATCCTTATTGCATCCAATTTCTGTTGTAGATCAGTAATAATTGGTCCATCGAAAATTTTTTTGATGCTTTTTGCAGTCAAAATTTTTTCGTGTGAAGGTAAATTACGAATGAAATTAATATAAACTTTAATTCAGCCCAAGTTCTACATTCACGACATAAACCCTTGTTTGCACGAACACAACTACCTATAAACCTAGAAAAACTAAATCAAATCAATATTAACAAAAAATGCTACGAACACTCTCGCGACATAGGTTTTTAATCCGTAATTGATAGAACACTGCTGGCTAAAAATGAGAGAAGTATGCATAATGTTTCAGTAATTTTGGCCCCGGAGTCCGCATTCAGATAATACGGGATCTGAATGAGAGCGTATTAGAAAGAGACTCGACAAAGACCAGTATTCCGTAAACCCCGAAGCAGATAATTGCTATCTCTTTAGAGAGACAGCTGAAAAAAATCATTACATAAAAATGTCAAGAATCACGGCCAAGTAATCCGTTTTGAGGGTATAATTATCTTTAGAAAATTCCTCTTAAGATCCCTATAGAACTGTATGGAAAATACATGTATTATATAATATTTTTACGGTTAAAAATACTTTGTAACGCTTCAAAGGATTCAACACGTAGAAATTAATAATTAAATAAAATCTTCTCTGAACCCCGAAATCCATCCTTAGATTATTTGTTTAAATACTTTATTAATTAAAGTAAGGCCCGCTCTTTTGACATAAGGAGATTCTGATGAATTAATCTAAATCACTCCTTGGGAATTTCATATTAAGCCTAATAATAATTCGAAGGGGTGGATTAGGTTGTCGATATTGATCACTAGCTTAAACACTTGATAATGTTGTTTGCCTCAAATCTATTGCCATAATTCATTAATTGATATTAGAATTTTGGGGAAATTAACTATTTAACGCAATCTTTAGATAAATTTAGAGTTTATAAAGTAGATGCTTCCAGCAGATTTCATTGCTTCGCAATCGATTCTTACGATGGGGTATTATAACGAGAGGCAGAAAACAGAAAAGTCTGCAGTGCAGTCAATCCCTTAGATGCCCGCTAATATTTGGCAGAAAGTTATCTCTTCCCTCGAAATCAAGGAATCGGACAGTTATTTGGCCGGCGGAATCGCACGGTCCTATTTGATGTATCCGAACGCGGGAATCGGTTTGATTCTCTTTCGCACTGGTGGAAGTCTTCCCCCGTCCAGTGCTGTGTGGCACACCATTCCGCTCCAAGTCCATCGGAGGAGGATTTGGTTCTGAGAAGGGGCGTGAGAAGATCGTGTCGAAAGAATGGGGGTGCGAGGTCCTATCTTTAGGGTTTTCTGGGAGGGAGTATGGGGCGTGGCTGAGAGGCGGTGAGGGGGGGGGGTTGGCAGAGGGAGGAATGTCGGGGGTGTGGAGGGAGGAGCGAATGAGGGGGGAGAGGGGGATGGATGGGAGACGGAAGTCGGAGGTTGAGGCTCGCGGCGAGGGCCGGGAGGGGGACGGAGGAGGAGAAGCGAAAAGAAGAGGCCGTTGGTGGGAGCGGGTTGGACGTAATCATCCAAAACTGTGCCACTTTCAGTAATTAAACGCTCGGTCGACGAGCGCGAGAATAAACCTCCTCCAGGTCTTTGCTTTCGCGTCTTCGCTGAAGAGAGCGGCGCCTCTTCTTTCGCTCCCCTCCCCCCTTTGTCGCGCTCCATTCCCATCTTTCTTTCTCTTTTTCTTTTTCTGACTCGCGATGATTGTTTCATTTCCCCGCGTCTTCCGCCACTCCTTTCTGAGCCTTCCTTTCTTCTCTCCACCTCCTTATCCCTAACCACCTCCCTGAGAAACCCTTAAGTCCAAATCCTTTCCTCTCTCCATCTCCGTCGTCAGTGTCCCTAGCACCCCATCCGCAACCCTCCGCTTCATTCTAATCCCCTCTTGCGAAGGGGGGGAGGGGAGGGCGGGGACTCCTCTTGTCCCCTCCTCACACACAAACACACGTACACAAACATTCATTCGCATCCAAATCGCATTTCTCCAATTTTGCGCAAGCTCTCGTCGTTTCCTTTGCGGTCATTGTGTGAGTGTGGGCGGACTCTTCTCCACGGAGTCATTGCCACCCCTCGCTCCTCAACCCCAAGCTAGCGGCGAATTGCTATCTCTCGGAGCCGTTGGTTTAAGGGGACCAGAAAACCCGGAGTGCAATCGGCCGGGAAGGCGAAGGCTAAACGAGAACGTCAGCGACGATGAAACAATGAATTGGGTTGGACCACTCTCAATAATTTCCCCTTTCTTTCGTGTATGACGTCGCCGATACGTTGCTTTATTTTCCATAACGTCCCTACATCTAGTTTAAACTGCGCCAGGCGTGGATACCTTGAATTCCATACCTAGTTTTCATTTGCAGGACAACAGTTTTATCACTATACTCCGAATTTGTAATTGGAAAAATCTGTGTGATCGAATTATTTCCAAAGTTTTATTTTTGTGCAGAATGAGTAGTTCTACGCTGCCTTTGTTTATTTTGTTTTCTTCTACGTTAGTGCAGTGAGTGAATAGGAAATCGTCGAGCTTTGCTTATACTAATCTGTCTAAATGCTGAATATACTTAGAATGTGCAGTGTGGGATTCGGGTCTACATTGATATTCAATCTATTAGTGATCCCTTAAACTTTATCTCATTTCCATAACTAGACACCACGTCTACGTTTTGCTTAGCTATGTTTTTTGCGAGAATTCTAATGATACTTTACGCGATTTGAAAAATTCTGGCATATTTACCGGCACCTTATTTGGCGGTTAGTGGTGATTTGCAAGAAACCTCGATGCATGATTTCATACTTTTCGAGACTTCCAGGTTTCCATTCTAGTCGAGGAACTCCGTGGGTTAAGGTGTAATCATTAAAGCTAAACATCATTTGGATTGTTGACTTGATCGTCTTCCGACGAAAACTTAGACCATAAGCTTCATTATTCCCGGTTACCTAGTTTGGTGATTGATACAATTAGATTGAAACTTAATTGATCTATTTATTGAGATTCTCTCTGCATAAAAAATTACCTGGCGGAAATTATATTCGATGCACGGAAACACTACAGATATCACAGCGAACACCTCATCCTTCCTAATTAGCCATCTAAACCGTCCTCACAGCACGTTACACATTCATTTGAATCCAAAACGTGTATTTTTATGTACACGTCTGACATAAAATCCTGGGAAAACACTATAATGCACACGTGATTTAATTGATGATGTTAATTTCATATTTTTTCTTAATTTTTCAAATCGAAAATAAAAAATATTAACTTTTTTAAAGTAAATAATTAGTGGAATGATCCTTCCAAACGATTTAAGTCCCCATAAAATGGCTAATTAATTACAAGGCCCGCGAATCTTCGGTCGGTCATTCAATGCATAAATTTACCGCTCCATAACACCACTTGATCGAGATGAAATGGATTTTCCAAACACCCAGGTAAAATGTCATTTTGTGAAGCCTGCATTTTCATAGCATAACGTCCCGTGTAGGCATTCTAATTGCTGAAATAAAACGAAATAATAAAATCCTTTCCTTTAATATTTTAATGAAACCAGAAGCTGTTAGAGGAGGCATTGCTGGTGATTCCGCAGAAATTTTCGCAGATCTCTGGGGTGATGGAAATGGAGTAATTGGGTCAATTTGGCCGATTTGGGACGCCTTCACTCCTCGCGCTCTCATTTCGATTTGCTGAAGGTGCGAAATCTCGCATTCAGAGACATCCATTCATTTGATGGGGACGGGGGCCGGTAATGCTGATCGGATCAGCAAAAAAATCGTTAATTGCACACGTGCCCTCTCATCAATCCAAAGTCCGCTCCTTCGCCAAAGAAGTAGCCAATCAATGATTTTTTGGAAGGTAAATCTAGGTGACATAGTTGCACATTTTTCAATGCATATTCAATCAAAATTTGAATGAGGATTTGCGCTTAAGTAATTTCAAAAATTTGAAGACAAGAGAGAAAAAGATTTGGTTAGTATTCAGGTAAAAATATTATTTATTACTTGATAGTCATCGTCACCGGTTGAAACATTTTTTTATTGAGTATAATTGTCTTAAATTTTCTTATGAGATGTGCATTCAAATTATATTATCATATTTCCTAAATTAGTTGAGTAGACTCTGAATAAGTTTGTGGAAGAAAAATTTTCTTTCGACTCTACTGAAGTACACAAGAATAAAATTTTTCCCAAAAGCATAGGTTTACTTTCTTAGTAAACTGGTGAAAATATATTTGGCAGTGAGCAATTTTAGTGCGGAATGATTAATTTAAAAAATTTAAATACTCTCTGAAAGGTGTGCAATCGTAGAAAATGGTCAAAAATTTCTTGTCTTTCCATAATTTGCATTACTTCAGTTTTAGTTAACTTTTCTCCTTTTTACCATGAATATTTGCTATTGAATTTCCATAATTTTGGGTTAAGAATTCTGCCTTCGTTGCACATCTACCTGGTACACTGATAGTGCGAGTTATATTTCGGAGAATTTTGTTTTAAACCGCTTTTGTTAACGTCGCCCACGTCTTTCCCTAGAGATTAGTCTTATCCAGAGCAGCTGAGCGTATTTCACCCACCCATCTACTCTCCCACCTCATCCCTATTCTTCCATATTCCCATCCTCCAAACGCCACTGCTCCACTCTCGCTAACACGCCAATAAATCTCCGCGTGGGAAGGAGGAGGATGGGGAACATATCTATCTATTCTGAGACCGAATCCAAGGATCACAAGCCCACCTCTTTAATACCTTAAGATTCCCTTTTCAGCTAATCCACACGGCAGTCTTCTTCCAACCCCCACTCACACCCTCCTCCCTCGGCCATAACGGCTCTTTGTACCCACCCCGCCAGCGTGAGTCGGCCTCACCCGAAGCGTTCCAACCCTTACCGTGTCACCGCATAACCCCAAGGAAGGGAGAGCCTTCTTTGCCTCCGCATTCCTCTTGTTCCCCTTACATAATTTTTATTTTTATCTCTATCCATTGTATTACCCAGCTCTCATCCCTCCCAATTCGTACCCACTCATTCACTCCCTTCCTCTCCCTTCCCCCCCACCTCCTGTCTTTTACCTCCTTGCATCCCCATGGACCTCACACCCGTTTACTCCCCGACCCGCCCTTGCCGAAGCAATCCATCCTTTTACGGGGAGAACTCTAATTCCTTCCTGGTTCCCCCTGGAACGTGTTCAACGCCTTATATTCCCTCTGTAGCTCCTCGAGGAAACGAATCGGTTTCGATTTGCCAAATTCCCCTTAAAACCGAGATATTCCTTTCTTACCCTCTCAACGGCTCCCTCCGACTCTCCCATCCTCCCCTATCACACTCTTTATCTCTGGTCCCCCTTCCTCTCGCCTCTAACTCGTCCTCTCCCCCCCCATCCACCCCGGCCTTTCTTTCCCACCTCCACATTATCTCCTTTTGCGGGGGGGGGGGGGGGGGGTGGAGGCAGATAAATGCGATAAGCTGGGAAAGGCGTTTAATCCGCGCGGAGAAGCTCTCCCAGATTTATGGATAAGATTTTTTTAAGTCGTTCGAATTGTCTTTGTGCTGGCTGTAAAAATGCGCAATTATTTCAAATTTAATTATTTTTCTTGGCTAGTCTTGGAGTGTTTTCTTTTTAAGCCTACAATATCGGTTCATAGATACATCCTTTGATAGTGCGGATTCATCAACGCTACAACGGGCTACTAAGCCACCATCTCCTCAAGTCTATTTTATAACCCAGTTTTCACAAGCCTGAGCTAATTAACCTAGGATTATAGTTTCTGCAGCAGTCAGTTTCTTCGTCGTGAAAGTATTATTATCTTTTTATGAGACCCCTTTGAAATGAACTGCTAAATTATGCCTTATTGTTTTCACTTTCAATAAGAAAACAATTATATCAGATTTACTACTTTTGGGTTATTATTACCTTAAGAAATACCCATTTAATTTTATTTTTTGTCTCTCTTCGATTTTTCTTATTTCTTCTTTTCAATTTAATATTTCGGGGCAGGACGATTGTTATGTATGAACAAAGTTTTCAGTTAAAACATTATACGCATGAGATGTGGCATCCCTTAATGCGACACTTGAGTTAAATTTATCCATGGGTCATTTTACCTTGGAATACACTTTGATGTTCACCGCAATTTTCACTGAAAATATTACTTTACATGCATTCCGAATATCCTTTTTGATATACAGGTAACTGTAACTAATGCTGAAAGCTATTCATTTAATCTAAATTATCTCCTTAGATATTTCGCAGACTAAGATGCACCATGAAAACTTCACGTTATCGATTTTTAAACATAGTTAATTTATGTTCGCTGCTATTAATGAATTGTGATTACCGGTTATCATCAAAAACCAGCAAGGATATTTAGAGATATATTAATGAGCTAATGCTTTGTAAAATTAACGTGTAGATTACAATAACTAAGCAAAACTTTACAAGTATACTCAAAATCCCTAGACCAATCAATTTAGTTGAGTTTTCATCTTATTACTTTATTCAGTAAGTAACTGCATTTCAATGTATTTTATTGGCGCCAACTTCCTCTGCAGAAAGAAAATAATAATGCATCTGCAGCCATCTAGCAAATTTGTTCAGAAGGATGCAAATGGCACCGTTTGACACGGAAAGTTTATTTTTAATTAAAGAGATGTGATGGGATCTTTTAAACTTCAATCTTTGAACTTGCTTCTGATAAGAACTCCTTAATAGGATAAGTTTCCTGGTCTATTAAAAAAAAATCTTCGAAGAATTTCAATTCCGGCCGTATATTTCACAGAAATCAGACAAACTGCGGAAATTAAAACTCGCAATGAGTAATATAACCGATTAATTAGCATGTAAATTACTTTATTCTAATGAAGATCGAAATAAAAATATTTTTTAAATCCATGGCCTGGCTTCACTTGAAAGAACCACGGTCGAAATTCCGGAAGAATGCAAAGCATTCGGTTGAATTTAAAAACAGCTTTTGTAAAATACCCACGAATCCTCAGCTGTCACTAAAAACATCGACATATTTTCGGGGAAATTTATTGCATATTGATACAATATAGAAGTAAAGAATTTCATTCTGATGATATTTTATTGTATTATATCGATGATTAATATTTTATGTTTGGAAGCCTCAGGCAATTTTTAATAAATATATGTTAAAAAAGAGTATTTCCAACAAATGTCAATTAAATTAATCCTCAGTCTTTCTTCTCGCTTTTCTTTTCAAAAACAATTCGCCACAAAAGACCTTAATTTACAAATTTTATGAAATGTGCTATGCTTTAATTGCCAAAATTAGTAAAAATTGGGCCATTTTTATAGATCATTCAATCAGAGTGAAAAATAGTGAATTAATTCTCTCTGAGATATAAAAATTCCAACAACCGTACACTGTAGAAAATTGCGGTATGAGCACTAAGGCGCATTGATATCCAACAAGTGCAAGAGTCAACTAGAAAGTTGTTTTGATACATGAAAGCCTACCTCGTACTATTCCCAGTGGCATGTGGAACTCACGCATAAGGATAAGCTATCCTTTCCTTGGGCCACATGTATTTTTCCAGGAAGATCTGGTCTCCGGAAATCACTCAGCTTGGGCAAAGTTGAGTATGTCCACAAGCGTCACGCAGATCGAAACCAGGGGTTCTCCGTTCAGTGGCCCAACGCTACCCACTGGACTATCACGTATTTTAAACATATACAGTGTACGTGAACCTACATTTAAACGCCTAACTTATCAAACCAGTAATATTTACCAAGTTTTCAAACGTTTTGCAAAATTATAGGTTTATTTATTTAACACTCAATAAGATGTTCGTAAATGATATTACATAAAAAATTAACAGTTTTGTTATTTCTAAAATGTGTATGCTGCCAGATAGTTAGAGCAATAAATCACCATTGAATGAAAAAGACTTCACAATTCGAAGTGGATAAAACACGGTACAAGATAATGAAATTAGTTTTCCCATCTCCTTTTTGGGTGCTTCAAAGTATTGAACTATATTTCTGCTAGTTTGGGAGGTTTTGGTGTATTTATTAGCAGAGGGTTTAGTTCCTAAAAAGTACAGCAATTAACTCAAAGGCTGATTTTATGGATGACAATACATCTCTCAACGTTCTGATCCCCACCGAGTGTATAAGCGTCACTTAATGTTGAGGAGGCGGGGCGTTTCCTTCCATCGCGCCATTTACGAGTTTCCAGGATCAAATGGGCCAGAGTCACGGAGAATCGAACGCGTACCCTCTGTCTGTAGCCGAACACTTTAATCACTAGACTAGGTCAATTAATATATTTTATGTGTACTCGTATTTGTGCGCTCGTAACCATTTGAATTTGCTTTCCTTAAATTTTCCATACACCGTCCGGAATTTGAATGTCCTATTCGTGAGGGATATGGACCAAATTTATCGAGGGAGAAGACCTATATTCGGTCTTCGTGTTGGGGTATCCTTCATTTTAGAGCGGTGAATAGGAGTATGTCGAAGAGAGAGGAGTGACCGTTTTAAATGTCTTCCGAAAAAGAAAGTTTAAGGGCGAGAGAGAGAACGATGTGATGGACGAATAATACGAAGAAAGGGCGTGGTCGGCTACCTTGCTAAGGAAGAGTACGCGAGTGGGGGAGCGACGGAGCTGGTGCCGAAGAAGGGGAGAAGGAGAGGGACCGAGGAGGGGATGAAACTTGGATAGAGGTGATTGAAGGAGGGGGACGACGGAATCAGAGGCTGATTGAGTAGAGGAAGGGAAAGAGTTGGAGGAAGTCGTGCGAGTTGGAAGGAGGATAAAGGGGAACAGAGAGAGAAAGAGTAGGAGAGAGATAGTGGATGGAGTTTTGAAGGGTGTCTTTCCTCCCGGAGGGGAAATAAGGAATTAAGGGGAAGGAGAGAAGGAACAGGTGGAAAAAGGGCAATTGGAGGGCAATATGAAGGGCACAGGGATGTAGTTTAAATAATAAGGAGATATTATATTTATCGAAAAAAATTATAAGAAATAAGATTCTATTGCTAGGATTTCAAATATGCCCTTTGATTTTTAGTTTACCTTTCACCAATGTTTGTTCAAGAGAGCGGAAAATTTTGTAGACAGTTTACTTATGTTTATTTATTGTTCATTAGGCACTTACCAAACAATTATCTTATCACATTAGAAATTTTATTATTTTAATGCGTAACATCAATGATCTATATTTTTAAATGATACTGTTGCATTGATATTATATAGCCAACTCTTAATACTTCCCAAACTTTGTGGAAACATAGGTAATAAGTTTAGAGTAGGAGGAAAAGGGGATATGATGACCATCAAAATTAATTCAACATCCTATAATAGTTACTTGCTAGTTGTAAGTAATAAATTTCTCAAAGATTTTCAGAAGAATCAAATTATCTTACAATTTTATTAATATAAATTTCTAGCATTATGTAAATACTGTGGGATTATTTCCATGTAAATTTAAGAGAAATAGCTTCTTGGAATCTATTTCACAACGAGAAAAACTTAAACCAGAAATACTTATGACCCAGAATGCAAAATTTATGGCAGAGAATAAATGAAAGTAGGGTCACAAATAAAATTAATAAGATAGATCTGCTTGGAATTTGAAGGAGGAGAAAAAAAGAAACTTATTCCTACTCTAGGGTTTATTGTAGAGAAGGGAGTGCAGAAAGGAAACCCGAACCTTAATAGTAGCCTCCATGGACCAATAGAAAGCTTAGGTTCTTGACTGGGCTCTCTGTGGACTGGACCTTAATGCTACGAATCTTTAAGAATTTTCGAACGAATGAGATCTTAAATTGAATGACACACATTTTAATATAGATATGACGACATTTATCTCATGTGACGAATCTAAAGAATAAATACACAAGATAGGAGGATGAAAAGTTTGTCCATTATTGTCCTATATATTCAATGCAATTATTTAAGAGGCCATTAACCACATAAAGGATAATGCCAACTTTAGTGCACGGAAACGCTTGATGCAGCTCGTAGATGATATAAATAATGAGAAATAACAGGATATTGTGAGAGAAAAATCCTCTATAGGGAAGGGGAAGAACAATTAACTTAAAAGAAATGCGAAGGAAAATCAAGTTCCAAACGAAGGTAATAGTTTTTGTCCTTAAGAAAAGAGATTATTTTAATATAGCTTCCTTGTGAGTGGGAGCAGTTTCCTACCTCGACATCAAAATCAGCGGAGATGGAAGGTTCAACAGGGGGGATGGAAGCAGAATAGTCAAAACGGAGACTTTTAGTCTGAAAAACCATCGGTATAGGGTTAGTAGCCTATTTTCATTTGTAACAACTGGTTATATAACTTATTAATCGAATGGAACTTACTAATTTTTAGTAGTCCAGTTATTTGGTCATTGTGTAAGTATTTATCAGAGAAAAATTACTGATCCCCGTGAAAAATTTCACCGCAGGAAAATGAGGCACAAATACCGGAGTATACCTGAGTATGCACAATCATGAGCCGTTAAAAAGTGGGTGAAGAAATTAGTTTATGGAAGATAATGAAATGAAGGATAATGAATCTCATTGGGAAATATTTGATAGAAGGAAAGAAAACAGAAGAAAAAAGAAACAAAATATTTGATAGAAGACCGCAAGTTTATGAAAGAAGATGACCTTGAGTGAAAGAACTTTAGAGGAAGGCCAAGGATGTATTCACATTAACACAGGAAGCAAGTGCTGGAAGCACCTGACACAAAATTCCATGAAGGTTGCGTGATTAATTTGCTTAAAAAGATGAAGTGATAGATAGGGAAATTTAATACATATTTAAATGGTTACAATTAACTAATTCTCGGATTATAACCTTTTATGTGTACGTTAAGAATATGAAACAAAGTATCGAGAAAATACCACTCCATAATCAAATTTAACGATAAGGTAATTGCGGTAATATTACAATACATCCTTAATTTCCTGTAAAATATATTTTCGTAAACATGATTCTAATTCATGAACCTATATAGTTTATAAAATGGAAGAATTATCCAGGCATGGAAATGATAGATACTATTTCTTAGAATATCTAATGTTTTTGGGTTAGGGATGTGTGGGTAAGGATTGATGAAGAGAAAGATTTGGAGATAGCTAAGACAAAGGGAAAGAGAGGTGGATTATTTAATTTATTCGGCATTGATTAAGACTATCATGTCTAGCTCACTGTGAAGTACGTAATATTTATAAATATGCACTCATTTCAGTTATGAAATGTCTTAAAAACAGTTATGATATCCGCAGCAAAAATAACACACGGCAGGAAAGTACTACCATAGTACACGAGGGGAAGTTTACAAAATACTATGCATTGTATTAAAGTGTACAGAACATCAAAATGCATATTAAGTTAAATAATTATGAAGGAAAAGTGTAAAAATGTATAAACTATTATTTTGGGTAAATAGGTAAATATGCACAGTGATATTGAAAGATTAAACACATGCTCGAGTTGAAAATAATAGAGCAGACACAAATGAACATTAAGGATCAGTGCTGGTTAAATAATGTTCATTCAGGAAAAAAGTATTAGTTGTCGAGCAGGCTGTTTTGGATTGGTAGGGAGAGAGAGGTGGAACGCAGATAGCGAGGGAAAGAGGAGGGAAGAGAGGCAGGAGGTTGAGGAGAGAGGACGACAGTCCTCTTCCCGCCCTCCACCCCACTACTTCTCTCTCTCTTAGTAAGGAGCTTTTGGCGTCCAAATGCAAATGAACGGAACGAGGGAGGCGAAAGAGGAGGGCCGGAGAGTGAGAGGGCGGGGGTGTGGGCCGGGAGATAGAAGGCTCCGCGAGTCCACGTCTTAACCACGGCCACCCCAGCCCTCCCCCCGGCCGACTTCGCCGCACCCTTCCCCTCTCGCCCTCCCAACTCCTCGCGACATCTCATTGGACGATGAGGAAGAAAGAGTTCCTCTCACACTCCCCGTCTTCCCTATCCACCCTCCCTCTCCTCACCCACCGCCCCCTCCCCTCCCTTCTCTCCCACCCTCCTATTTAATTACTTCCGTGTGGTCCGATTAATTACGGCGATGGTGGAGCGCAATTAAGTTAATTGCAACCCCCCCCACCCTCCGCCTATCTCCCTCCCCACTACCCTGCGGCCCCCCCACACCTCTCCCCCCGCACCCTTTCTTCCTCCCCCCCACCACCGTCTCTCCCTTCCGACGCCGCGCGCTCCTCCGCTCCGCTCTCGTCCTCTACCGCACCCTTAAAAAAAGCAATCCCGCGTCCCTGCACCCTTCATTCTTTCACTCGCCACCCACACACCGCGTACTCCCTCCTCCACATCTTCCTTTTATTTCCCACCTCCAAATTCTAAACGATTCCCTCACCTCTCCACACACACACTCCATCCTTCCCGAAACCTCTCCCGTAAAGCATTCCGTTTCCTCTGCGACATAGCTACTCTTTTCGAAAATCCAAGTTCCAATTCTTCTACAACATTATTATTATTAATATCATCTCTGGGGTAATTATAGACATTGTTACCGTTTGGACATACAGCACGTATTTTTTTCAGTGGAAATTTGTTGCTGGAATTGTTCACAAATTAAATTAAATGGATTTACAGTATATAGTATAACACTATGTTCTATCTTTTTGCCTTTCTGTTGCGCAGTCGAACCTTCTTCGTTCACTTCTACTATCCTTTTCTCGGCTGCAATTCTCTGCTGCTAATCATATTCTCCCACGAATATCTTATTTGCGTATTTTACTGCCCCTTTATCTCATGGTCTTATAAGAGCCTATCGTATCTTAAATGAGATCTTAGGATTTAATTTACCCACTGGATTAGCCTATATATTATTCTTTATCTTTATGTGTTGCTTAATCAGTAAATTTTCCGAACGGAATACAAAAGGATGAAACTAAATTTGATTAATTCATTTTTCTTCGTCTTAGATTGGCAAAGGAAAAAATAGTCATATATTGATGCTTAAAGTCATTTAAACTCGAGGAAAGTCACCAAGGAGGCTGTCCTATGGAAAGAGTCGGGAAAATTCCAATCGAGGACTTATCACCTAACTGAGTAAGTTTAACTTGAAATCAGAATTTATTAGATGCATCAGACACTAATTAATGTTCGTGAAATTAGTTTTGAAGAACACCAATTGCACCAGTTCTATGGCGTAGTTTGTGTTCTTCTCTCGGAGAATTTACATTGAATATGCGAAAAGTTCAACATGAAACAAGTCAGGCGAATCCAACCAATCTGATCACTATTAGTTCATATACATCCTTAATGAACTGCGTTTGATTAAATTCCATTGCCTTTGATCGTAAAGCATTTTTCTACAACTACATTTCCCCTCTACTATACCACAGATATTTATAGAGCAGTAATTCATATAAAAGGGTATGCATATTAATTGGAAATTTTCGTTTGGAAGCCACTAGCAACAAAATATTTACATGTATGATTTCAATTACTTTTTAAGTATTGAGTGCTAACATAGACTGAGACGTATGACATTGGTAGTTGATACCACTGCGAAGGGGAAATCGACTCCCGTAAAAACCGACACAGAAAACCCATTATCTCTCCCACAATTAGTGACCACAACAGTAGAAAACAACGCGCACTTCAATTAGAAATATCTTAGAGAGAACTGATAAGTAATTGTTCATAGCCACTAATTACCTTATTTACTCATTTCTAAACTCATCCTATCAGACGCCCTTGTAACAGCTGACAGAATAATATGTGGACGGTGAATGCAATATAAGCATATAAAAAGGTTGAAAGGACAAGTTATTATATTAAATCGTACTAGGCTACAAACTATAGTATGTTGTTGCTCTTAAAGGATCTCTAAATTAAAGTTGCATCATCTAGATAAAGGTTAGCAGATCCTATTCGTTAATTTATTTCTTGATATATTATTAAATACCTTCGGCCACTAGCTCTCCATTAGAATTATCGTTTGAATTGCCATTACTTACGTCACCAAAGAAAGAATTGTTCCATAAATTTACCCCGTTCATACCTTGATTTAACACATCTAAAACAATAAATATGAACCAATAATTTTCATTCCAACAACGTATTTTCGCCCATGACTAGGTGTAACAAACACGAACAATGGAAAGAAAACAATAATCATATTTGACTGCATCTAATTAATTTCTTCTTACTTTTCATTTGAATGACGGATGATGAAATTATCATTTAATAATTGATGTAAAGGTATAATTGCATTACGCAGGTCTATTAAAGGTTTTCTCTGTACATACGCTATGGGAAATGGAGGAATATCCTTAAATTGGTCGTAGTTATAATAGTCGCATCAATTAGTTAAATAATTGCTGCAGCTATTCATTAACATAAATAACTTATGTTTTGTTATTTGGGATGAAAATGTGAGTTTATTAAGAAGAGGATTAAAGGCATTTCCCCACCAAATTTAATTATTCTGTGTAATGTTCGTCAATAATAGTTCTCTGCATCTTTAGTTTTTTGGCCCTTGTGATGTGGTCACCATAAAAACCCCCTCAGTCTCCCTGACTGGGCTATTATTCCAAACCTCCGGAAGAAAAGAGATTTTGAAAAAATTACACATTAGAAAATAAACTTCAAATATAGACAAATGTCAAGAAACTGCGGGAGATGCCGCGGGTGATGTCTCGACAGTTACTTTTTAAGGAGTCATTCCCTAATGCGCATCACAATGCAATTTCAAAGTTTAAAAACCACTCGCTTTTACCGGGATTCTAACCCGGGTTACTGCCGTAGCATCTCCCGTAGTTTCTTTGAATTTTTCAAAAGTATACACCCAAACGTTTAAAGTTGCCTTTAACCTCGTAGACTGTAGCGCAACAAGCACGACTACGAATACTTGTGACAGTATACAGGGTGCGTTCAGAAAGTAAGGCAGTCATTTTTTAAAAGTAATTTATTGAACGGAATTGCGCAAACACTTTTAATTTTTCAAAGTAATGTCCTTGGGACCTTTCAAAGTACTGCCTTGGGGACACATTTTTTCCAGCGGTCTTCCCTGGTACGCGCCCTGGAAGGCACCCTCGAGGACCTCTCGCAAGGTCTTCGTCACGGCTGATTGAACCTCTTCTATGGACGAAAAACGAGTTCCTTTCAGGGCTGCCTTAATCCAAGGGAATAAAAAGAAATCTGCTGAGGCGACGTCAGGAATATAGTTTAGGTGGGTGGGGCTGCGTTGGCACCTGTTTGGCCAGGTACTCGTTGCGCGTTGTGGCAAACACCTTGGGCATGAGATTGGCGCAAAACTTGCTCATCGCTGAATCTTCAATAACAATACGAGGCACAACAGTAGATGACAAGATCAGCTCATTAGCAATCATCTTGATACTCATTTGACGGTCAGATTTCAACAATCGTCGAACACGAGCCACATTTTTGTCGTTTTTGCTAGTTAACGGCCGCCCTGAGCGTTGTTCGTCGCGAAACTCTTACCGGCCTCCTTAAAGACCTATAACCATCTCGGCACTTGTAAGTAGGACAGAACAGAGTCCTCGCAAACCTCACGAATCATTTTGTTAATCTCCTCAAGAGATTTTCCCAGTTTAGTACAAAACTATATAATCGCGTAACGCCACTCGATCGTCGATTTCATTTTTTTCGTGACAGGATCGGCGCGTAGAGGTTTACAATAACTGACGTCCTGCCGCTTTCACAGCTTGGAGAGCACTGAGATTAATTATGTGGCAAAGCTTAGCGTCTCTACCATTTCCTTCCACCAATAGGAGCTGCGTGGGAAATTTAATTGCATCACTTTCAAAATGCACCCTGTATGTACGATACTTCATAATTACATCTTGTTCCTTCAAGGCCCCTAAAATTTCGTAATAAAAACTTTCACGTCGGTAACTTAACTAGCTGAAGCACTCAGCCAGACATCGAGGGATCCGGGTTTGAATCAGAGTTAAGACTATTGTTTTTCACTTGTAAATTGTTGTATTGCATGGCTAATTTTCCTTACATTTACAAGGCAGAGTGGTTAAAGATAACATCAAATAGATTCGAGTATTGCAAAAAGTTACTGCTCAATTTTCAACGCTCTCCTTGTTCTGGTTGCATCATATTTTTCTTATTAAGGACTTTCAAACGTAAATAGAATATGAAATATTATTTTTTAGCCACATTTTAGCTCAAGGTTTATCGTCGGTAATTCTTTATCTCATATTACAATAATTTAAAGACTATCGTTCTGCATGGACAATTTTCCCTTTCCGTATCACTTTCCATTTGAAAAAGTAATCGTGTCTGGACTCGAACTCGAGAAAATTACTTAATATTTCCATTTTTTTTTAAATTTTCAATCTTTATTTTTCAATTTAATTTTTCAAAGGAGGTAATATCACCTTTAAAAATAAGTACGAATTTAAAATCATACTGACCAAGTGGTAAAAATCTGTATATCATTTAATCCCTCATCAAATAGTGCTCTCATTTGCTTGATGTACTATTTGGAGAAAACTTCAATTGGAGTAAGGGGTTCGTCAGATCGGACGTTGAATTGTGTGACCCACTCGTTAAGTGTAGGCTGATGTTGACCCCAGGTTTCCATTTCCAAAACATTTAACCTCCTACCAAGTTACCCTCCCTACTGGCGCAAAGTGACTTGCGTTGTCGGTGGCCTTCCCACTAATAGAACTACAACCCCCTTTCGTATTCGAGCTCATCTAGAGAGCTCCTAGTATTCACTCACGCTGCATGCAACATCACTTAACGAAATATGACTGGAGAGATCAAGAAATGAAGAGCTATAACATGTTCTTAATAATATATAGGTTCTCCCTCTAATCCGTTTTATTTGATTTAACCTTCTGGAAAACTGTACAAAACAATTTACTAGCATATTATAGTATTAGGGAAATCGCAGTGAAAGTTATAAAGTATTAGTCAGTATGTGGATAGTATTCTGTGTCCCATTAATCAAACCGATGATTGGTTTATTATACTAGAGCTCTCTCCCGGCTGAGCGCTAGAGTGTTTTTTCAGCAGTGAGTCTACCGTCTTAGGATAGCTTTTCGATAGATCCTGGCACTACACACTTCTGTGCCCGTAAGTTTTGCACTCCTTAAATTCCATTTGACAATACTTCATTCTTTAGATGTCCATAATTTCTAACTACCTTACTTACATCCAAAAAGCCTCTTTTTGCCCTCCCTCTATATCAATCCCTCACGTTCTCTCCTCTAATATATTAACACTTTCAGCATCCCAGTGCTCCTCAGTATCCCTTGTATCCACTTATCCTGCCTTCGAATTTCTCCCGACAACCAAATCGCCTTTCTTCCCCTACCATGCCTAGAAAAACACCATTTGGCGCATGTAATACTATATATCAAATTGTACGATAAAATTTTTACATCAGTTATATTTCATAAGATATTAGCCTTAAATATTGTTTAATTACTTTTTGAGTTACGTGCTGAATAGTAGCTGAAACTTTTCATTGAAGGAAGCTGAAGTCTCTTTCATGGAAATTGTGTAAAAAAATATGGACTTCATGTAATACTTCCATTTTCTTTCTTACAATAGTCAGGAAATAACTTATTTTTTATATTTTAATTATAAGCCAGTTAATGTATCGCTATGTTGAAGGATATTTTATCAATTAATTGAGTTACAATCTTTCCAGTAAAGGTATTTGCCTTTCATGCTTACTCACTCATTTTATGAATAATAGTAAAGCTAAACAGTTCCGAGAAAAAACAGTTCAGTTCTATCATTAAAATTGTGCCTTAGTGTTGAGTAGCAAAGATAAATGCTAGTAACTGCCCACATTTTAATTTGAAGAGCCGGTTTCCGACCTCTGGGAAGCATGTCAAAATTATTACAAAAAATTCATCTGCCAGAATACTTAAAACACATCCACATTAATGAAATATTATTCATATGCATACTTTTAGCAGTCAAATGGATCTACATCTGCATAACACCGTGTATGTCACTGGGAAGATGTTTGGCAGGGACAGCATGCACCAGGGACCAGGCATGCACAGCAAACGAACAGACAAAATCACACACACATGAGACACAACTACTGAAAAATTCCGACTTAAAAGAACAAATAAAAAGAGACGTTTCAGACGTGATATCGTCGAAAATCATGATTAATTAAAATTGGCAATTTTCCACAAAATAAAATTTTAATACGACCGGTTTCGATGTAACTACATCATCTTTCCGTGGATCACTATCAGTAGATGATGTAGTTACATCAAAACCGGTCGTGTTAAATTTATACTTTGTGGAAAATTGCCAATTTTTTATAAGTAAAAGAACTAGTAACCACTTATCGGACTACAAAGGAATGCACATATGTACATTAATGCACAGACGAGACTATAATACTTATAAATGTGACTGGGAACCTAATTCATTCATCTTATAATTTATAATTTTATCACGTTTAAACAAATTACTCTTTCTTCAAATTAAAATTAAATGATATAAAATTCTGAATCCACTTTATTTTACTCAGATAAGACCAGGGTTTCGACATTCAACGTCATCAGGGTCATAACGGACCTGATGATGACGTTGGACGTTGAAACCCAGGTCGTTTCTAAATAAAATACTGTGGAATTACAAAGTTATAGTTTTTCATTTTAATATTAATCGATTCCATAAAGTTACACCTTAAAACAACAAACTTCGTAAAAATTTTGCCTTTACGAGGTATATCGGACACTCCGAGATAACGGTAATCAGAAAGTCGATCACACTAGCAGTCGTTTATGGCCAAGCTGCAACTGTTTTGAATCCACATGAAATGGCTCCATAAAAAGAACCTCTCCAAGATCTGCTAAAGAGGGCGGACGATTCTGCAATCGGGATCCGAGTGCGAGGGAAGGTGCGGAGTGGAGGGGAGTTTGGGGGGAGGAGGGGGGTGGGGAGAGGACCCTGAGGCACACTTCCACCCTCTGTCGACCTTCATCCCCTCCCACCTTCACCTCCCCAACCTCAGGCACTACCTTCCCCAAAGGGGGCCATGCCCCCCTCCTTCCCTTTCTTAACCCCCTTACCTCCCCCTCTCGCCTTCTCCCACATTCTACACCTTTCATTCGGGGGATTAAATTTCCCCGAGTTTCGAGTCCCAATTAAAAGAGCATGAATTAAGGGATCGGTGGCGCGGCGCAACGGTGACTCTCCCGTCTCCCGCCCCGTTTCACCACTCCCCACCCCCTTAAACCCTTCGTCTCCGCCTCCCTTCACACCCCCGTAGACACCTTTTTATCTCCCCGCCTTCTCCCTCTCCATCTCTTTCTCTATCGCACTCCCCGCCCCGGACTCATTTGCTCCTTTTCGTAGTCTTCGCGGCGGAGGAGTCGCTCGCTCTCCTCGGCCAATCCCCCCCTCGCTCGCCGCCACCTCCTTTTCTTCGCCCTCGCTGCTGCCGCCCGAGATCTTGTTTCCCCTTGGTGTCACACACCTCTCCCTTCCTTCTCTCCTCTCCCACCCCCTCTCCCCCTACGTGTTGGCACTCCATCCGACTATTTTTCACAGCTCGTTTGCTTTTTAATGATCTTATGTATGCGGTTTTTTTTTATTCCTTCACTGATATTCGTTTATCTTTCCCACACCGTCGGCTCCATCGCGCACTCCTCTTCTTTTGTTTTCGGAACACCTCTACATTTTTTTCTCTTTATCCTTCGATTAACATTATATCGCGTGGATGCATTTCCTTCTCGAAATTTTGTATCCCGGAGGTGAGGGAAATCGTAAAAGGTGAAGTTCACCATGACTGTAGTTCTAAGAAAGACCGAGTCGATGCGCATAAAAATTTTAACCGAGCGAGTCTCTTTTCATCTGAAATGGGGCATTGTGTAAAGGTATTGCAGTCTACGAATATGCGTTAATTAATTAATTTATAATAGTACTTGTGATGGATCATTTCTTTCCAGACCAATACCGTTTAGAAACTTCCTCAGCCGGGGCTGCAAATTCTCCAGTGACAATTAGGGAACAGGGCACGGAATTCAATGGGGCTGTTTACGTGATCCAGACAGTCTTTCACATCAATCTCCCGCGTAAGGCAATGTAACTAGTATTTGAACTTAAAGGATTTTTTTTTGCTTATGAATTGTTGAGTGAAACGTTATGCTCATGCTGCCGAGTATATTCTAACTAGAAATTCCATAATGAAACCTTTTCAGGGCTTCTAATTTTCATTGCGTCTAATACTTAATCATACTTGATAGTGAGTGCCCAATTTTTGACTGTTTCAAGAAAACTTCATATCGCCAGGGATATTTATCTATCCTGTCTATCCTCCTGCTTCAGTGACCACCACAGTGACCACGTGACGTACATAGCTACGCTCTATATCAGAGTTTTTACGAGTCTTGTCTTAACATCCCTACTCAACGTACCCGTCATCAACTCCCTCCTCCTTGAGAAAGCCTCCTTGCCTAGCGCAATTCTTCTTCTTACGTCCCTACCACTTTGGCCGTATTGGTCCAAAACACTTCCGAGATATGTAAACTGTTCTACCTGCTCTATTTTTTCCCCGCCTATTTTAACATTTAGCTTAGCCTTTTTCTTTCTGGAAAATCGCATAACGTTGGTTTTATTAATATTGATTCTCATCCCATATTTATCGCACTGAACCTCAAATTCACTCAGCAATGCTTGCAACCCTTTGGCTGACGGAGCAACTAATGCTTGGTCATCAGCAAACCTAACCGATTTTTCGAATTCCCCTCCGACTTTCATTCCTACCTCCAGTTCTTCCATGCCTCTTTAATCATTTCCTCCACATATACATTGAAAAGCACTGGTGACAATGGGCAACCCTGCCTTACACCTCTTCCTAACACTGCCCATCCGGACTCTCCATTCCCCACTCGCACCTGAGCAGTCTGAGACATGCACAGTTTGCCGATTAGTCTCCTGTCCCTCCAATCCTATTTTATTTATATATATATATCCTATTATTTTATATATATATATATATATATATATATATTCATTCAAACAGAAATAGGTATAAGGAAAGGGGATAGGAAAACACATAAAAGGCGAACACAGGACATGTGGGGAAGGCGGTTTTTGAGCAGATCACGAAAGTAAAAATATTTCCTTATCCGGGATTTGAACCACGGACCTTCCACTTTCCGGGCGGATGCTCTACCTCAGCGGGATTTTCAAGTTTGAATATATATATATATATATGTATATAATTTCTTTTGTGATGCAAAGGAAAAATTGTTACTTTCTTCTATATATTGTATACAAATTAATAATGTAAAGTTAAATTTAGCAAACTATCACAGATGAGTGATAAGTTTTTCCTACACTAAATACCATCTAGCTGCAGGCTTTCCATTTTTTACAACTGTTTCAATCTCTTTTTGAACTACACGCATCAAATTTCTAAAATAAATTGCCACCAGGTAAATCATTTGATTGATTTTAATGTTCTCTACCAATACTGCGAATACTAACCTTCATGCGAACATGGTGTAATCTAGGGGACACTAGCGCGTATTCTCTCAAAAACATTTTAGCTCCATTATTCATAATGAAGACTAATGAATACACTATTGTCGACTTCGTATGACCCCAATTCCTGACTTTAAATGTCATCATCATCGTGTACTTTGCACCTTGTTTTACAGATGACATCCATTCTTTTCGCATCTATTCAATTCATTAACTTTAATTTCTTTCCGTATGCAGCTCTTAAACATTTCTTACTCTTAAAATTCAATCTGAATCCACTAATTCCCCAATCTTCTACTTTGGCTAGTTAGTTAATTACTTTTATACATTTTGTATTAAGTTCATATCGTGTTTATATATTTTTTTAATTTTACTATCGTGTTGGGCGAAACTTGGGAGAATATTAGGATAGGTTTTCTGTGTCCATCATAAACTTACCTAATCGGTAGACTACTAATAGTACTTGAAAAATCTTGTTGGTGCTTCATTTTGATGATCTCTTAATTTTATAGAATCTAAGTTCGATTGACTTCTGTAAGATAAATTTTGGTATTATTGACTAATTCCTTATGATAGTGTCTTGTTCCAAAATTTTTCATTTTAGTGAAAATTATTCCTGCAGCTTAGGAGTTGCGTCTTGTACCGTAAAACTACTCAAATGCAGGCATATAATCACCTTGATTTCAGACATTCTACTAACCATAAAATAATTTTCTCGTTCTAAGTCATCCAATAAAAACTGCAAGAGACATTAAATTTCGAGAACCCATGGCTTAGTTTTCCATAATTGACTGGAACCATTAAAGACTCTGAATTATTCATACGAATATTTCCAATAACTCCAAAATGTTCGCCTGGCGAATCATTTTCAGGGATCGACCTTTAGTTCTGCCTTCCTTAATAACCGCTTCTCTCTTTCCTCCCTTTCCCTACCAGTCCAGCAGGCGTTAGATTTCGAAACGGTATTTAAATTATAAAATTCTTCGAATAATTCCTTTAGCCATATTTCCCCACCCTTACTTACATTCCGTCGTCGCCTTTTCCGACATCCGACGTTGTTGAATGAATTTGAAATTTGAAATTCGAGGGAAAGATGAGAGAGAGAGGGTGAAAGAGACAGTCGAAGGGAGGAAGAATACGAGGGAAAATGTCTGGGAAGAGGTTTAGGGAAGTGTATACGGGGGCTGGAGGTTAGGAGAGTTAGTTTTAAGAGAGAAGGCAATAGAGAATGAATAACAGAGTGCGATGGGATGGTGCCTTGAGAAGGGACATGAGGAGTGATAGAGCCAAGGACGAAAACAATCGACATGCGACGTGTCTGGAATCTGGCACTTGAGATTGAGAAAAACGATTAAATATTCTACCTTGATTGCCTTAAATGAATCATCATTGATTTCTTCTTCCAGAGAAAAACAATTGAAGTCATAGGGGTGAATAATTTTGCTGATTATTAATTATAATCATGTGTCAAATCAACATCGCTACATTTTACCGTGAGGATAACTGTGGATATAGGGTACAGGATGAACTAAAAAAGGAAAAATATTCGGAGGAACATGCGGTGTAGTGAATTTCCACGGAGAAAATATTATGTTTCTCTGATTTACTAGGTTTGTTTTTGTTTTATGACCTTCTTAATATGCCCTACGTACTTGTATCTCGATCTTTTTGGCGGGATCTTCCCTTTAAGTATCCCTTCTATTATATTTATAACCAATCCATTGTACCTCAAGGTGTGTCTAATCCATTAAGTCCTTTGCCAGAGAGTTCTCCATATGGTTCTTTCCTCTTCTGATTTTCTATATAAGTACCTCATCGCACCACTAAACCACCATCTGTTCATTAAATCTTCAAAGTTCTTCTCCGTCACCATGTTTCCAAGACTTATATTCTTTGCAGGCCCAATTTTTCAATGTAACATGTTCATGATCCGTAGCATGACATGATCCATAAGAGTGTTTTGACGAACTGTCTCATGTTTTTCACCATAAGTTCTTTGAGTATCCTCTTTTTCATGGATCCATTATTAGCGAGAGCCAATAGCTACTTGTATTATTCGCTTAGTTTCGGTCGAACGTTTCTATCCAGTTATTGTGCCTTTCAGATGGATAAAATATTCCACTTGCTCTAATGTCTCCTCGAATTGTGATATTTGCCTTCAGCTTCTCTCTTTCACAAACACAATGATGCTAATTTTATTCTTTTTTATACTCATGTTATATTCCCGAAGTATTGGTCAGTAGCTTTTTGGGTTACTTGCAGGTCATCTTGCGTTTCTGCAAATGCTGCGATGTCATATGCAAACTGGAGTCTTCGCAGCAGCTTACCATCTACTTTTGCTTGACCATCTTAGCCTCATGCATGACGCTATTGTGTCAATTCTTTTAGAGGGCCTCTCCCACTCTGCTTTTTTGGTCTGAGTACATTCTTGGGAAATTTTAGGTTTCTGATATTCCTGCTAGAATGTTTCAATATATATTCATGCTGTATTTTCTCTATTTATTCCTGTATTCAATCCTGGTCAATTTCCACCGCCATCCTTTCTACAGTGGCGGTGGTCTGGTATTTTTTCTTCCATGTTTTCTCTCCCATATCATTTTAACCTTTTCCAGCCTTAATGTACAGGTAGCTCCCAGTAACCACCATTGTTTAAAAAAGTGTTATCATATAAATATATATAAATTAGTCAAACGTGTCAAAACAATTTGGCAGCTATCAAAGACGTCCAGACGGAAAATGTGACTGGGCAAAACCCTAGTATTTGAAGAGCTAATAAAATCTTCAATATCATTGATAAAACTAGAGAATTGGTGGAGACTAAAGCCATTTTAAAGCCAATTTTTCTTGGACGCAGAGAATATGGCCAAAAATATTTATTCACCAAGTCAATGATTATTATCTCGTTGGGCGCTTATTTTGCAATCAACATAATCATATCTCTATTTTGAAATTTCAAATCAATACGATACAATATTTTCTCAATTGATATCACAGGCCAACAGTGTTTTGGTGCCGGAGCTTTTAATGTTGATTTAAAGAACAATTGGGGTGCTGAATCCAATTATGACACTAGTTTTTTCCTATCAGCTATAGTTTTCAAGATATAGATATGTTGTTACTTACTTAAAAAAATCTTCTACATGATGATATGGGAATATTATATTAATAACACAGGCCAACAGTGGTTTTGGTGCCGGAGCTTTTAATGTTGATTTAAAGAACAATTGGGGTGCTGAATCCAGTTATGACACTAGTTTTTTCCTATCAGCTATAGTTTTCAAGATATAGATATGTTGTTACTTACTTAAAAAAATTTTCTACATGATGATATGGGAATATTATATTAATAATTATCTCATTGGCCTACAATATAGAAATATGCATAAAACTTTTTGATAGTTTATTGAAAATAAAAGGAACACCGCAGAGTGGTTATAAATTAGTATACTTATAGATTTATTTAACTTTGAAAATTATTTTCCGGAATATATCAAATATTAAAACAACTAATCGTAAGATGTGCCATATCTAAAAAAGTAGAGCTGTTAAATAAAAATGGATTTCATATTTGGATTCAGCTCTACATATATAGTTAAAATCATCACAAAGATTCCCGGCACCAAAAAAAAATTTTTTTTGTAGGCCTGTATTCAGTCTGTAGGTATATCTTATATTACGATACTGAAATAAAGCATCATTATCAAACTGTGTTATCCAATATGCTGTTCATGGAAATGGGTTAAACTTAGCTTATAAATTAATTAGCATTTCTTATATGACATATATAAGTATGTTTGGGTCAAGTGAAATACATAAGCTAATAAAGTTATTATATTCGCATCTGGTGATTTGTGTGAACTTTTCAGAAAAATAATACAGCATTAGGGTTTGAACGGCATGAATACGTGTGTCCAAAAGGGGCTGAAGGATTCAGGCATGCGATCTGAAGAGGACAAAATGTAAAAGCTGATTAATGGAGGAAGCCTACAATATTATTATTAGAATTATGCGAGAATTGCAGAGAAAGAAATCTTCAATGCATGCAACTCAAAAACAAATCAACGATTTGAAGCCGATATAAGCTGCGTCAGTCGTAATTATTAGATGAAAATCATTGCATGTGAAGAAATTGAAGAAAACTATGATGAAGGGTTTTAAAAATGGGTAAGATTTAACAGACTGGTGTAGGCCGGCCCGAGCCAAAATATAAAATGCTCGATTTCCGTTTAAGTTACATCCGTTCCGTTAAAATGAAAAATTGTCGTGAATTGATGTTAAGTACTGGAAATATTTTTGAAGGAATGGTGTAGGACATGCAAATAAAGAACTTATCTCAATACTTTGTAAAATATAGAATGATAAACTTTTGTTTTATTTTCCAAAGCTTCCGAAATTGAATATTATTAGCAACGCCATTTCTTCTATCATTCTTACAGTTTTCGTATAACTGCAGTTTAAAATGACCACCGATAAGTAGTCAATATCCTCATCATCATCAGGGGTTTAGTCTTTTCCAAAATTTTGGAGAGCATTGTTATCCATTTTTAAACTGTTCAAAATACTCTTTCCAATGGACGCCTTTATCTTATATCTTCAGTAGGACTTTCAGTGTTCCCATCTAAAAAGCCGATATTTTTGTGAAGGGGCCTGGAACGCCTCTGTGGGGTGCTTTGAATTCCCTTTGCACAACGCTATACTGGATGTGTTTCCTCAATTTCCTCCTTCACTTTTCTCCAGTTCTCAACTTTTAGGTCGCTCAATTCCTTATTCTTTTGTACAGTTTTTACATTCCTCAGTCATTAAATTTTCGTTTCTTCCGTCCTGGTCTCTCATAAAGTGCCAGTAGATCGCCTGTGATCCATGATACTCTTTCTGCGCGTTCCTACTCTTTTCACATCTTACAGACGTCCACTCGTAAGGACTCGAATGCAAAAATATTTCTTCAATATATTCTAATTTGTCAATAATTTTTATTTATTGCTCCATTGTCCGTGGTAATACTTTCCTAGGTTTAGTTTCCTTCAATCTTCCAGTTGATATCGCCATCGCCAATTATCATATTCCGATTCATGATCTTAAGTTGGCACATTATATGCGTCACATCAATTCCAATGTCTGTTCCTCTATATCTATTACATGTTTTGCTGTTCTGTGGTCATAGGTGATAAGGGGGTAATGCATTCGCCTATGTAGAATTATCCATCCGAATGAACAATCACCGCTACTCATGTAATTCTGCTTCACTCCCTTCTCTTCCTATCCCTTTACACGCAAGTTCACACAACCTATCATTTGACGAATGCTTTTCCCTAACAATTCTAGAATCCCTACCTGATTCAGCCACCAACATAGAGGTGAGAACTCGCGAATCCGCATACATCCTATATTTCCGATCCTTTAAAATTCCCACCCTTAACCGCCATCTTTAATTTCTTTCCCAACAGTCCCTAAACCTTCCGCCCCCCCTCCCCTCCCCAGGCACTCTTCCCTCAAAACCTCTCAGTCTGACCTGAAGAAGGCCTCGGAGTAGGCCGAAAGCTTAAATCATCTACAGTGTGAGTGTCCTTTTACGTGTTATCTGTTTTATTCTGTGTTCTATTGTGCCGTCCAAAAGTTATATTGCTCTCGTGAGTACATCCGCATCATCGATATATATATATATATATATATATATATATATATATATATATATATATATATATGTACTTGAAAATCCCGCCATACGGCGCACAAATATTCATTTAAAAACAGAAATAGGTATAAGGAAAGGGGATAGGAAAACACATAAAAGGCGAAGACAGGACATGTGGGGAAGGCGGTTTTTGAGCAGATCACGAAAGTAAAAATATTTCCCTATCCGGGTCCGTGATTCAAATCCCGGATAGGGAAATATTTTTACTTTCGTGATCTGCTCAAAAACCGCCTTCCCCACATGTCCTGTCTTCGCCTTTTATGTGTTTTCCTATCCCCTTTCCTTATACCTAGTTCTGTTTGAATGAAAATATATATATATGTATATTGATAATTTTCCATTTTAAAAGACACGTGAACTGAATACAATAATTCATCCATTGTTATGAAATGTACATGTTTTCTTAGAGCTGGACGGGAATACAATTCATCAGTACAGATTCAGAATTCACTCAGAGTGATTAGAAATTTGAAAATGCGTGTGAGGAGGGTGTAATTTTGACGAAGCAGTTTTAAGGAAGCGTAAAACATTGATGGTTTGTACGGCGAGAGCCGTTCATATAGAGAAGGAAGTGGAGGGGGGAAAAGGGTGAATTGTGCGAGAAATTGCACGTACTCGGAGTGGGTCGTGCGGTGGCACAAAAGGGATGAAGGGACGAGGAATCATTCTTGGCCCTGAGAGAATAAAAATAAAAGGGGAGTGGTCCAGGGTGCTATTGGAGAAACAAAAGAGTAACCAAGGGAAACAGGCGAGAGCACACGTATATATTCGCGGAGGCGAATGAGGCAAGAAAATATCGAGAAACGCAAATATTTATTGTGCATGCAAAAAGAACGTGGGAATAATTGGCTGGACGTTCTGGATTCGGAAAAATAGCTGGACCGGAAGGAATAATATATGTGAGGCCGGAGCGGTCGTTCCCCGTTCCTCCTCTTTTTTTCCATCTCCCTGTTCCCTCCCCCACTATCACACTCACTACCTTCCATACATCCTCGAAACCCCAGGATCCCTTCCCGCGCCACCCCCCCTCGCCTTCCCCACGCCCCACCTCCCCCCGCTCTCTTTCCCCAAACCCCTTCGCATGCTCGCGTTTCTAAGAATTCCCGGGACGTCGCTGCTCGGACCTCCGGTGTATAAGGGGCGTGGGAAGGGGGCGAGGGGAGGCCGGGGAGGGGGCTTGGTGGTGTCGGAGGAGAGGATGGGAAGGGAGGAGGGTGGGGTGGGAGAGTGTGCGCAGAGTGGGAAGTATAAAGGGATACTTATTTTTCATCCCATTTTTATTTTCGTCGGGGCATCGAAGGAAAGGGGCTTGTCGAAACGAATGTTGCCTCATATGCAAATTCGCGGAATCTCTAGGGTTCCTCGCGTGTAGTGGGTACGTCCGAGAGCATACCTGCTTTATATTATATACGTACAAAGAGAGTAGGAACGCTTTCGGAAGTTAGGCGGCCATTTTGAGTTTTTTCTTGCTGGAGTTCCTTTTACTGCAGGACTTTATTTATGAGTTTAGGAAATATTTTTATCCTCATTGCTTCGACGGGGACTAAATGCTGGCCAGAATGTTCTTCGATCAAAATAGAAAACATGACGTCGGGAAACCTATCCGATAATGCTCCACTTATCCATATGGCCTCATGCTACAGTTATTTCAAAATTTTTTCTACTTTTTTCTCTCTCCTTCAGGCGGCAGTGATAGAGAAGATGTATTTTAATTGTTTACGAGCCACCTACTATACCTATATACCTACTATATACTACACCTACCTACTATATACCTATA
Organism: Hetaerina titia; assembly: GCA_037158775.1. Lineage (NCBI taxonomy): Eukaryota > Metazoa > Arthropoda > Insecta > Odonata > Calopterygidae > Hetaerina > Hetaerina titia. The sequence goes on from CM073768.1 coordinate 22,681,700, forward strand.
TTTTTAACATTTGCAATTAGTGATAATTACAACTACTGGAAATGGAGAATTTAATAGAATTGTTTGAGGCGTCACTTTATGGAAGCGATTCATATCGGAAAAGAAAACACTTTGCTCTTCCACATATATCGGAAGAACATAGGCCAATATATGTGTAAGAACAAAGTGTTTTCTTTTCCGAGATAAATTGTTCGTTAGAAAAATCATCTACTGTTAAGGCAATAATCTTCCATTCATTAGAATGACCGCATGGCCGTTTTTAAATTTTTTATTACAAAATCTTCGCCAAGGTTCTGGGTCAATTTCTCATAGTCGTTTTGCTACCCATATTTCTTTCCGTGGTGTTCGAAATTTTATTCTAAATTGGAATTTCTCTTTTCCTAAATTAATTATTTTTACATCATTTTCATTGTAGTCAGCACTTAAAGTATGCATATCCTTCCTCATTTGAAAAATGACTGCCTTGTTCTCCAAGTTATCGCCGACTTATTGATACTTCAAATATTTAGTGTACACATTCAATTTCTTCTTAACCACTTGTGCAAATGCTTGCCAAATTCTACCGAGGTTTCCCTATACCATTCCTCAATTTGGACGCACTCGATGACTTTAAGCCCACTCATTACTGTTTTATTTTGAGTCATCGGCCATTCAGGTTGAATGACTTTACCGCTTTACATTAGTTTGACTGAGAATGCTGCGCCCATAAATACGACAGGAATGACGTTTAAGCAAAATTATAGGGAAGTTCAATTTACGAAACTGTTTAGTCATTCAACAGAAATTAACTTTCTCATACCAGAGTTCTCAAAATACATCTCACAAAACGCATTTCATCAGTTATATACATAGTCGAGGATACCTCAGGAATTGGTAACATAATGTCAGAGAATCGATAAATTACCCTTCACACTGAGAGCGCAGATACTTTACATCTCCAAGCATCAGTTCATAATGGTTATTTACAAGCTGTGCTCATACGGGTACACTTTATCGTGCTAGGTCTATTTTCTTCTTCCAAACGAAGGGGGACTCTTGGCTGCCTTAAACCACTTTAATATAAAATCATTGGCATGCTGACCATTAAAATAAGAATTAATCACTTTTTAAAACAAATATATACTCGTATAAGAAATACCTAAAGTGAAAATGTAAATTGCTCAAAAAATGACAGGTAAAGGCTATATTATTAAGCCTGAATTTGGAGGAAAACCTAACTATACATTTTTTTCAATTTTGAATCACAAAATAATATTGGAAATAGGTGTAAATAAAATACTTGAAGAGTGAAATTTTCCCAAATATCATATTAAGAATATCCATATTAATATATCTTGTTGAGATGGAAGGTTACCTAACTAATGTACCTCAATGACCAAGATATTAACTAATAACGAGCATTATATGTATCCATAATATTTTTTGTATGACTAAACATTAATTCAGACGTTCCTGTGAATTTAGTTTAATTTCATTATTGAACATACTCATAAACTATCAAGTCATCGTAACGTTCTCATATATAATATGACTTTAATATTATTTAATTTTAATATGAATTTGATGACAGTTTCTCAGATTTATCCGTACCCACGTAAGTGGTGGTGAGAGTGATGAATAATGCCATTTAGATTATACATTCACACATTTTAAATGTTGTAGTTACGAAGAAAGTAGAAGATTAACATTTCTCTCAATTTAACTCTGATGATTGGTCATTTTTTTCTACCGTTGACAAATTAAGATGTACTGCTTCCCAGATTCTGTTGATTATCTGTCAAATATTTTTTATTTTCATTTAACCTTCCTGGCGAGGGATTTACCACGGCCAAGTTCGAAAATATAATATTTCACTTCGTTGATAGGACAAATGAGCCGTCGAAACTAATATAATGTTGTCTGGAAGAGGACTAATGAAGTTAATGCAAAATACACGTTTTCAACATAAGTATGTGTTTGTAGTCTCACGATTCATTGTTTACGCCTGCACGAGAATACTATTATTATTAGTAAATTAAAATTAGACACTATATTTTAACTGCGGTTTGTATTTGCCACAGCTGCGGACCTCCATCCCGGTTTTGCGACAAGGGAGAGAAGTGTGCGCCTACCCTAAAGCCAGAGTGACAAGAAAAATAGTTGCTAAGGAGATTTTTTTTGTGCCGTAAAATTTAATATTGCGATCCGATATCGCGTCGATAACCTTTGCTTATAGTATTTTCAGGGAACAAATAACAACCGAAGAACAAAGTGGCCGAGTTTGGGAGATTGTGGCCCAGGATTCGCATGTCTCGCGGTGATGGATAGGAATGGGGGCTCTGGTGCCGGAGGGTGTTTCATGGTGGTGCGGAGGGAGGAGGAGGTCCACGAGGGTGAGGGAGTCGCTTGCAGGCCAGGCCCAGCATTTGGCAGCGACCTTTCGCGGCCTCCGCCGTCCCTCCTCTCCCTCGTGATTTTTCCCTTCCCGTCATGCACCCGTCCCTATCCATTCTCTCCACTTTTTTTTCCTTCTTCCCTCGTCTCTCGAGTGTGGACCACGCTCTCCTCCCCCCAAATAACCACCGTTCCCATCCCAACCCTTCCACATCTCATTTGAAAACTACACTCCCCCCGGTGCTCCTCTCCACTCCTCCCGAGTCCAAATCTATCCTCCCACCGAACCCAACCCAACACAATCAGGCTTAACTTTCCATTTCCAAATTGGCAATTTGTATTACTCTCTCTCTCTCTCTGCC